>PVKA01001531.1:0-144214 GCA_004027165.1 Ctenomys sociabilis
ATCTTTGATATAATTCAGCTATAAAAAAACCTGTAAATATAATTTCATGTATGCACCTTGTACAGTACCAAAACGTTATGAAAACAGTTTGCAATGTATTAATTCATCGACTCTGTATGGTTAAGGTGTCTTGAAACTGTCTGATTGACATTTGTATTTTAATAAAATAAAAATAAATGGAAAAAAAAAGAAAAAAAATTGTCGAATCTGTGATATAAATCAGCTATAGAGAAATAAAATAGGTATATAGCTGCACTCTCTTCATTCACTGATTAGAGAAGTCTGCTATAATAATGCCTGTAAGTATAATATCATGTATGCACCTTGTACAACACTGAAACATTACAAAAACATTTTGCAATGTATTGATTTGTTGAATCTGTCCTGTTAATTTGTCTTGAAACTGTCTCATTGCTATTTGTTCTTCAATAAAAATACTAAAAAAATAAATTTAAAAAAAGACAATACAATGGCTATAGGGATAGTGTTATGGTTTGTGTCTAGGTGTCCCCTCAAAGCTTCATGCAGTCATTGGGGCAGGCTTCTCAAGTTAGTGGTTAATTCATGATGCGATGCTGGGATTATGGTGTAAGTGCTACACTTGGCCTGGGGCTTATAGCCTGAATAAAATATAGGGGAGAGAGGCTTGCTAGTCACCGCAGCCACTGCTTTTCCCTTTACTCTTCACTGGTTTCTGCTACCATGAATGGCTGCCCTCGGCCATGTGCCTCTCTGCCTTGGAGCCAGCCGAATATGGACTGAAACCCCACAAACTATGAGCTAAATAAACCTTTCCTTCCTTAATTCAGTGTATTGAGTATTTTGTCACCACAATGAGACAAAAGCACCAGAGACAGACAGCCACTATTTAGCCTACTCCCTCTTGTCCATGTTCATTATAGTTTTACCACTAAGAAAAAACATTTTACATTTGTCACATTGATTGTGTCTTACTTTTTAAGTAAAAGTGTTGACTAGAAGATAAATTCCTGGAAGTATGCTGGGATGAAGGATAGAAATTTGGCTGGGAGGGGTGTTGCTGTGGACGTAACCCAGAGCTGTGCGTGTGGAATTATGCACTCTCTCGCTGAGCTACACCCCCAGCACATATAAATTCTTTAAAGACATTGAGAATACATTGGCAAATTGCCCTCTAGAAGATCTCCTGTTATAGTACCAAAGGTCAATCACATTCAAGAAAGATTTAGGTGTCTGCAACCCTTATTCTACTTGACATTTACAATATCTAACAGGGTTAACCACCTCTTCTCTTAGACAATTTCATTCTGCCTGTTTTCTTTTCATACCTCTATGAACAGCCCATTCTCTTTTAATTTTTTTTTTTTTTTTTTTTTTTTTGTAAACAACACCTGGGTCTACAGGATGTTCAGGGTCTCACTACTAGATCAGAGTCGTAGTGATCCACCTGTTTTACAGCCTTCCAAGAGCTGGGACTACAGGTGCACACCATTACGTCATCAAATCCCTGGCCCCTGCACCTGCTTACAGGTGCTTTAATCTGCTGAGCTGTTTGGCCGGCCCTCTAATTCTTCCCTGTGCCAAATTATGCTCATTCTCCACCATTCTATGCTTGGCCCTTTTTCTCTCTATCCTTTAAAAACTTACCTTTTGCAGTTTCA
Source organism: Ctenomys sociabilis (assembly GCA_004027165.1). Taxonomy (NCBI): domain Eukaryota; kingdom Metazoa; phylum Chordata; class Mammalia; order Rodentia; family Ctenomyidae; genus Ctenomys; species Ctenomys sociabilis. The sequence goes on from PVKA01001531.1 coordinate 1,641, forward strand.
ATTCCCTTCAATGCTTACGATTTTCTATTTTGCATCCAAGTTGCAGCCTCATATCTTGTTCTACAACAAACCAGCTGTCTATTTTTATACCCTGTCATTATCTCAAATATAATTAAACCTAGGGGCAATGCTTAATAAGAATAAATATTGAAAAGGAAGAAAGAGTGATAGTATTTAAGAGTTCAAAGACCACAAGCATCATGGAGCACAGCCTCCACCTACCCTTTCCTTCCACACTAATGCACACCCTTTTTCCTTCCCCCCTCTTTTCTATCCTCTCACTGCCTTGTTTCCTTTGTTTACATCATCATTTTTAGCTTTTATTTTATATTTCTCCATTCTACATTATACAAAAATATCTGAATTTTCTACTTACCATCTGAATAAACTTTTATGACCTTATTTGTCTAATTAGAAGCAGTAAAATTAGAAATCTCTAAGCAAACTACCTTATTTTCTAAGACGAAATAGTTCATTGTTTTGAATTTAACCTATTCTCAAGAAGAACAATGTCTGTTTGATTATTTTATGTTGCTTATAGTGTCACACTAATGTTATTGATTCTTGTAGTTTACTACATTGTGAGCTTGCAGAATATTCATTTTCTGACCCTAGAATATTCTTTACATTAAGTTTATATTTTCCCTGACTGTAAACTGAGGTACAGGCCAAGTTTCTTTGCCAGTGACTGGTGAGAGGCAGTGCGCCTGGTGCCTGAGTCAGAGCTCCTCATTTCATTGAGACCTCACAAAAGGCTCATTTGAACAACGATGTTTCTGATCCAAACTCTCTTGAAAGGCACAGACAAGAACTGAAAGATGTCCACAGTGTTCTCTCCAAATGCCCTGACTGGACAAGTTCCTCTGATCAGGATAAGGGAAATCCTGCCAGAGCCTGGCCTCTGCTTTCTGCCCCTGACGGTTCTGCTCTGAGTAGGAGGTGCAGTGTTGATCACGGATTTGAAACCTCTGAAGCAGACAGATGTCGACGAGGCCACTCCAGGACTCATCACCCCTAAGAGAAACAGGGCCAAACTTCCTCAGATTTATGAACCAGATGACTTATTTATGAGCTTTGCACATTAACATGTATTCTAAGAAGTAACTGGCTGAAGTCATGTGTTTACTGTGTGAGCGAGGGCTTTCTGAATTCCAGATGACCCTTCAGCCACTCTGGGTTTATTTCCTATGTACATCTAGTTGACTAAAATTTCAAAGCTGGTAGTTACCTTGATATTTGGGAGCACAGAAAAATTTTTGCTGAAATTTTTCTCCTTTTACCTGTTTCTTTTGTTGAAAAGAAAGCAAATCATCCATTTTGTTTGCCTATATTTTATAGTAAGCTATAGAATATTCACATTAATCTATATATACCTGACTTGGATAATGTAAAATTATTTTCACTTTTTCTTAAACACACACACACACACACACACACACACACACCCTTCCATGTATTGTCATTTCCATAGTTGTTAAATTGAGACTAATAGGAGAGTCAGAGAAGGACACCTTAGTGGTGTGAGGGCCTGTTGGTGTGAATGAATGGTGTGAAGAGAGGTAGCCCTGACTGCTGTGTTTGTGGGGCTGGGATCTGTATTTCTCACACAGTGTATTTATCATTTGCTGAGTTCTTACTGAGCCTTCAAGACCTAGATCTATCATTATTCTCGGTAAAGCACTTCATGATCTTCAAGGGGAATGAATTATACTCTTTTGGTTCCTGGAATATACTATGAATTCAAATGAAAGACTTAAGAGGCCCAGAATTCTTAAAGGCCTGAGGATCTTGGCCTCCAGGCCTCCAGGATCATTCTAGGACTCCTGGAAGTAAGGTCAGGAGGAGAATTTGCTTGAGTTTCTGGAAAGAAGAGGGATTTTGGAATCCCATGTGCATGAAGTAGGAAGAGACAAACAGGTTAAGTCCATCTTTCTTAGACCACCAGTGTTAACACTAGAGCAGCTAATACCTAGATCTGATTGTGCTTAAATAGTATCATAATTATGTGTTGTATTTCTTGTCTTTGTTGTTAACAAGCAAGAACCATATGAGCAGACACTTTCTCATGCTATGGCCCTGTCTACCCAATGGAGAGCTGGAACAGAGAAGACCCATACCAAGTGCTGCATGAAGACAGTGGGCTGAAAACTCCATTCCTGCCACTACACTCATCAAGGAGATGAGAGGAGCTAGCCCATTGTTTCCTCCAGAAAAGCAAAGCAGCAATGTGTTCTCAAGCTCCCATGGATGTCAAAGTCCCTTTTCATTAAAAAAATTATTTTGTTTTCTGTGGCGATCCTTGCAAGCTTTGGTAGCAGGTAGCTATATCACTAAGTCAATGCCTCTCCAGGAATAGTCTGTCCCTCTAGGATATCTTCTGTGTGTAAGAGATTCTTGGTCTGTGTCTGGTCCAAGATCCTACCTTCCCAATTAATTGAGGGCGGATGTTGGTTTCCAATTGGTTCAGTACCCAGTCTTTTGGAATAGGGCTGTAGTGTGGATTTACCTCTGGGCTCCCCTGGCTGAGCAGGTTGCTGTGTCCTGGGCGCTTTCCATGCTGGCTTCCTGACTTACGCTATAGGAGAATGGGCCAGCCTGGGGGCACCTCCCGATTGAGACTCCCAGGATGACAAAGGAGTGGTGGGCAGGGTTTCTCTCCTCCCTTGCTTCTCACTGAAGCTCTCCAGGCTTACCAAGGTTTACCATCACTCAATAAAAGATATTTTTTTAAAGCATACAATGGGAAGCCTGGAGCTTGGGCAGAGGCCTGGCAGTGCACAGGGCAGCAGCCCAAACTCCCTTTCCAATCAGTGTTTCTCTTTACTGAGGATTTTTAACACCGCACAAATTTGCCCCAGCTGTTGGCAAATTGTTAGCATGTTTGTCAACAAATGAATGGACAAGGAAAATTTGGTGTTTATGCACAATAGAGTATCACTGCCATCAAGAAGGGTAAACTTGAGTCATCTGGAGGAAAATGGATGCATCTTGAGGCCATAACATTAAGTGAAATAAATCAGACACGCAAGCTTAAATATCTCATGGTTTGTCGTATATGAGAAACCCAAAATATAAATAAACAAAAAATTAAGAAGAAATAGGGAGGCAGATCTCTTGCAAATGAGAGAGACTAAGAGATGGAGAGGGTGAGGGATGAGAGCAGAAGGGGATGGAAACAGCTGGGATGCGCTCTGTGCCTGCGCCAGCTCCCCCCGAGTGCGAAATGCAGTGCTCCTCCCTGCGAGGACGGTACTGCAGACGCGTGCTATTGAAGAACAGAAAGTGAACAAACATGGTCCTGAGGAAGCTGGTGAGTGTGTAGTAAAGCCAGATACATTTTCTTAAAAGGCTCACAGCCTTAAACACTGAAGCCAAGCCTTTTGGAGGGCTGGGGCTTTGGTGCTTCTGCTGTTGATTAAAAAAAAAAAAGAAACTTTCTCAGATGAAAGGCAAATGGAAAGCGGGCTTGAATATTTAAACAGTTCTCTTAAGAGCGTTCCTTCATAATCAAAGAGTGTAATTGCTTTTCTCAGAGGTCCTTGTGCCCGTAGGGAAGTTTTACTTCTTGCTTGCTTTTTAAATTTCAAGCTAAAGTGCAGTTTCTGGGCTCAAGGGGAAGCGGTGAGCAAGCTGTGAGCTGAGGGGAAGCAGAGCTTTCGCACTGTGAGGCTCAGGCGCACCGCAGAGCAGCACGCAGCCGGCCACAGCACCCTCAGTCTGCACATGGCCCGTCCACCTGGGCAGAGAACAGTGGAGCACACAGACAGGAAGCTATTCACCCCTGAGCAGGTGTGCCTTTCCTTTGGGTCACAAATGAAGCCTACTAGAAGAAGGCTGTGGTGTAGCACAAAATATGAGAGGTGATGGTGTGGTTTATATTTCCATGTCCCTAGGAGACTGAGGTACTCAGTACCTGAGGGCTTTGAGCAGGTGACTACGTGCCAGGCACACAGACACTTGGGTGGCCCAGGCAATCTAACTCCGGAATCTGTCCCAGACTCTGCTCATCTGATCCAAGCCCTTGACGGATGTTATTTAAACTTCTTTCAGTTTCCCTCTGTTTTAAGCAAGCAAGACAATACAATCCATTCTGAGCAACTGTGTCAGAAAAGCTACATAAGAAAGCTTAGCACATGAAGAAAGCTTAATGAGCATGGTGAGTGCTTGGGTGGATATAAGGGCTGGTGTCTGTCAGCACTGGGAAGAATGCCCTTATGTATTGGGCTCCAGAAATACAGAGTTCAGGAAGGAGTAGAGCTGTGAGACATCAATGTAACTATAGAAACAGAACGTAAATGCCAGTGCATGTGGTGAGCTCCACTCCATGAGGTGTCGTGAACCCCAGGAAACCAAGCAATAGCAGCAGGTTCCTTGCGCCTAAGTAAATCACTGTCACCTCTGCTACCATAACCACCATGCCTGCATCTACCATCGCCAGCCAATAAATCACCTGCACCACCAAGAGTAGCTCTGACATCATCTTCAGTATCAACAACATTGCTGCCACCGCTACTACCATTAACGCTATCACCACCATGTCCGTTCCTCTGCCCCTACCTCTGCAGTCTAGCAACTCCGCCACTGCCAGCACCTGTGCCAGCTCCAACATAACAATTACTGCTACCATGCATCCCAGTGATTCCCAAAGAATGTTTGTCACCATTAGGCTCAGAATCTTCTGGAAATTTTGTTCAAATTATAAAATGCCTCCCCCGTGATTCTCTAAGCCCTGAATTTGTGAATAAAATTCTACACTCTAAAACTCTACATTCATTCAGTCATGCTCCTAAAGCCTGTGCAGGTAACTAACTACAATAAGAAATTTCTTATTTGAGGGCATCAGTCTTGTCCACATCCTGGGATTTCTTAAGTTTCTACTGACTCCCCATCTGAACTTGAATTCTGTTGAGAGTCGAAGAGCAAAGATCCTAGGCACTGGTGAATGGAGGAAAATCATCAGGAAAAGAGAGCAAAGCTCAGTGTCTGCATGAAGACACATCGTGCACAGAGCCAGCGCTTATCCACTTTACCCAACTGAAATTAGACTCCAGCTCTATGGGCATGGGATCCCTACCCCATGCAGTGTGGAAATCCCCCAAGTTACATGTTTGCTAGTAGGAGAGCCAGGACTAGAAACCATTTGCTCTGCCTCTATTTTGGGTCTCCCTGTATTCAAGGAGCTGCTTCAGAACAAAGGAAGTAAGGAAAACAGCAGCCAAGAGTAGACCTACTTGGAGGCAGCTTGGACTCAGTTGGCAGACAGGGTTGCGTGGGTAACATCACAGGTAATGTGCTGTATAGAGAGGGACTGATCCTGGACGGAAGCACAGGACAGCACAGAAAGCTGACTGAACATTTGATTTCTCTCTCCCATTTTAGCTCTTTCACTGAATTTGCCATCTTCCACAGTCTCTCAGTCCATCTATTTAATGCCCACAGGTTGGTTGCCCCAAGTCTACCCTCTTGTGCAAACCTAGAATGGTCTTTCCTGCTGGGCTTCCCTTCTCCGCCTCTCAATCCTCAACTTCTGTTATTACTCCCTGGGCCTTCCATGCCAGCCACATCTGACTCCTTGGCACGCTCCTGATTCTCATATCAGGAGCTCCGCACCTCAGGGTCTTGAGGATCCAGGTCTTTCTGCAGATTCCTTCTCTTGCTCCTTACTTCCTTGCAGTGTTTGTTCAAAGACACATTTATTCACAAGCTCTTCTGGATAGCACTGTTCAAAAATAGTCCTGCTCCATGATTAGCCCTTCCTACCTCTTTATCCTGTTTTCCTTTTCACTATCTGACCTGTCCTCTAAATATTTGGTGAGCTGTTTTCTCTTTCTCCTCTCATTAAAAAAAGTAGCTTTTTGAGAGCAGGAAATTAATGTCTGTTTTACTTGAACAATGCCCAGCACGTAGTAGACACTCAATAGATATTATCCATATAAATGAACTGTCCATTCTGTTGGAAGTGCAAGCAAGAAATACAAGTAAAAGTTAATATCTCAATCTCACTCCTTTCAGGCAATCCATTTGCATTTGACAAGGACTTTCAGGAGCAACTGTTCCAGTATTAAAAAAAAAAATTATTCCTGTGGTGAACATTACAACATTCCTATCAGTCAACCCATGTTGACATTTTGAAACACGCTCTCAGCCACCCTGTAATTACCTCACCTTCACCATTTATCACTGTAGTAAGCTCAGCACCTTGTCGAAGCCCTGGTGCAGGGTAGTTGTTCAATAAGAGCTTGCTGATCTTGACTTGTGTGGAAAGCTCTGTTTTGCCCACATGAAAGGCCTGCTGTGTGTGCGCTAATTCAGTCCTCACATCCAGGATGTTTTCTAATGATTGCTGCTACTTTGTTTGCTTACAGAAATGTAACCTCACAGCTAGACACAAATATAGACTTTGCTCCTTTTTGGACAATGATTTTGTGGTCTGTTATTCCAGTTTCATTTCATGTGATGTACAGAAAACATAAGATAGTCACGCAAAGAATGGAGACTCCACAGAGAGCCAATAATTGTATGAGTTAATGAGCAAATAAAAATTTCAGCTCGAATGACACATTTTGCATGAGATTTTCCTAGTTAACTGCTTCCCTGAAGGGAAAGAAAACAGTTGTGCTAAGCAATTGTACCATAACCCATCTTGCAATTGAAAGTTTCGAGTTTTAATCAGTGCTATATTTATCAGATCTCACCTGGATTTGCAGTAAAACAGCTGCCAGGCTAACTGTGAAGGAATGGAATGTGTCAACGTTCAGCTAATACCAGCAAGGAAATCCTTCCTAATCAAGCAGCAGTCACAGTCAACCTGTGCACATCTTGAGTTACTGCCTCTGACAAATGGAACACCTTGCACCCAAAGCTTCTCTGCAACACCCTGGACACATGTCCATGAGCCATTGTTCACCCACAGCAGAGAATTTCCTTTCTCTGGATAAAGATTCTAACATGGGGAATTCATTCTTTAAAATGCATCTTAAGTTATACTAATGGTTAATTTAGCCATTGCTTGTTTTACCCACTAGAAAAGCTCATTTTTAAGATCTGATTGATTTTATCATCTCTTTCATTTAATCAGTGCAATTTAATAGCTTCTGGTTTAACCATTTCTTTTCTTTTTTTTTTTTTTCAACTGAAGGTTGTTTTATTTTTCAAATACAGTACTGATTCTTTCAATGAGTTCTTTGCTGACTGTAGATCTTTTTCTTTTTTCCATTTTATGTATGTGCTGCAGAGTCTCATCACGCAGCTCTTACTCATAGTGATCCTCCTGCTTCAGCCTCCCCAGTGCTGGAATTACAGGTGCGTGCCACCACACCTGGACTCTGCCGCAGGCACAGTGTGCCAGGGCACCAGGCCAGTGCGGCATGGGGGACCAGGAACAAACCTGGTTCCTGTGCTTGTCCAAGCAGGCATTTAGTCTACTGAAATATTTTGCCAGCCCTGACTGTAGATTTTTAAGGTTCCCATAATTCTGTACTATCCTTTCCCATTTTATGTTGTATAACCACTTATCATCATGTAACACTCTCCGTAGTTATTCATTATTCATATTCTACCCACCTGCTCATGCTCAATTTAATGTCAACTGCACAAAGGCAGGGAACTGTGCTTATTTTATTTGCTCTGAGCATGCCTGACCTGTAAGAAGTGTTCTAAATATGTTAGTTAAAGGAATCAGTGAATAAATGAATAACAGTTTAAAAACGTTGGTTTCAGAGTCAGGCTAGAGCCTAAGGAAGATGTTTAAACTTTTAAAGCCTCAGCTCTCTTTCTAAAGAATTGGAATGATAATGATGCCAATACTGCAACTAACCACAACATTAACAAACCCTATAATGCTGTGCGTACCAAAGGCCTGGTGCAGGAGATCCGTCCTGGTAGGCTAGCAACAACAGCTCTTGCAGGCAGCTCACTTATCATATTCGGGAGGTGCACAGCAGCTGGCTGTGGGAGGGAGACCAGCTACATGAACATAACTTGAAGGAAACAGTGTACAGATGAAAGCCAGAGCCAGGGGAATTAGTTATAGATCAAGAAGCGAGACTTCCACTCCACTCTGGAGCTGCCTGGAGTGTATATGTGAAGAGTGCACCATAAATTCTATCAGGAGAAGCCAAGAAGAGGAGCTGCCAGTCAACGTACAGCTTAGCCGCTTCTGTTCTTGGTACCCTGGGCCAAGGAGTTCTCCCATGGTGTAGCTCGTGGGCCCAAAGACTGAGACATTTGGTGGACAGGGCTTCCATGGACCAAGACAAGCCAGAGTGGAACTCAGAGGGCAGGGGTTGGGATAGGACAGGTAACCCCCAAGGGAGAGAGTAAAGATAGAGAAGGAAACAGACCCAGATTGAGAAAGGAAAAAAGAACACAAGATCCATGAACCAGAGAAAAATACAGGGGGTTTGCAGTGGGGAGGGCCTACGAGAACCTGGAGCAGAGAGGCTGTCTCCTGCCCCATCCCAAATGTCCCTGCAGGCCAAGGAGAGACTTCACGAACAGTGTAGCTGGGGCCTCTGATCATCAGAGAGGACAAAAGACTCCTGAATGGCAGAATGTCCTGCTTAGTCCCAGAGCCACAGAAATCCTGGACCGGAGAGACACTTGGAAAGCAGCAGCAGATCTGGGACTCACGGATACCCACAAGCAAGAAAAGGTGCCAGAACACTTCAGGGAGGTAGGTGGGAAGTCTGTCCCCTGTTTGACCCCAGATGCCACAGAAGTGGGCCAGAGAAGGTCCCTAATCAGGAACAAAGCTGTGAGCTTGGTGCACCAGAGGCCAAGATGAGACAAGTGACCAGGCAGAGCCAGCTGCAGAGAGCAAGACAGGAGCGAGACCCCACATGAGCATTGCCGGCTCCTGAGCATGGAGGTCCACAGACAGCAGCACAGACATGCAACAGCAAGACCGTTATCCTGACTGACAAAGCAAAAAGAATACAAATGAAAGGAAACTCTCACATGAGCATATGTCTCACAACCTGGGGCATGTCACAGAGAGAAAGCCACTCAACCAAAGACCCCCGATGCTTGAAAAAGGCAGGCTTTCCATCTGACCAGCAAATCTCAACACAGAAAACACAGTGTTAATGAGAAAACAAGATGACAGGCGCTTTCAAAAATTTATAAATCTCCCAAATCTGACTCCACATATATCTAAATAGATGAAGTTCTAAAGAATTAAGAAAAAAAGCCCTGATGGTTAAAATGATTAATGATATCAAAGAAGAGATGCTAAATGCATCGATGAACTGAAAGAAGATACAAATAAGCAGCTGAACTGCCAGGGGCTGATGCCGGTGGGGGTAGCAATGGGGAATCAATCAAGACAAAAGACAACCTTCAAGGTACAAGGGGGACTGGAAGGATCCTATTTCTAGTGGACATGCAAGACAATCTCATGGTTGACCTACTTTTATTAACAAGCAGAAAGCACATGGGGAGAGATAGCACACACTTAATGGGACAGCAACTATAAAGAATGAATTAAATTAATGAGGAATCATACCCAGATGTCTATATTATGACACTGTCCTCAACAGATGCTCTTTTCCTTCAGGAATGCTGGGGTATCAGCCTATAGCCTGGTGGTACATGGGTTTCTGTGCTCAATAAAATAAGGAAGATAAAAACAGAATACTTTTTTTTTTGGCAGAACCAGGGATTGAACTCAGGCCTTTGCACTTGCCAGGGAAGCGCTTATTCCACTGAGCCATCTCCCCGGCCCCTAAAAGCAGAATATGAAAGAATACTTCAGGAAAGACATAGAGGTTACAGAAAAAAGAATCAAAGAGAAATCCCAGAATAAGAAACCTCAATAAGCAAATGAAAACCTTAACTGAAAGTCTTAGCCATAGGCAAGATGAGTGAGAAGAAAGGATATCAGGTCTTGAAGACAAGATGAACATAGAAGCAACTTCAGTCAGCTATAGTAAAAAAAAAAAAAAGAAAAAATCATCTAACAGTTCTGAGGCAATTTTAAAATAATTAACTTAGAAATGATTGCCCTTGAGAAGGGAACGAAGGAACAAGGTAATGACACAAAGTTATTTATTCACTAAACTTATTGCAGAAACCTACAGAATGTTGCTAACATTGAGAAAGAAGTACGAAATCATCAGCAGGGCGAACCCATCTGAACAATAGCAAAACTGCTAACGCAACTTAACAGACACCTTCATGACCAGAAGGCCTTGGTATGATGTGTTTCGAGCCCAGAAAAAATAAATAAAAGTCAACCCAGATTACTGTATTCCACAAGGCTATCCTTCAAAATAAAATGAGCAAAAGGCTCTTCCATGGTAGGTGTGAAGAAATTCATGACCTACGACAGCACTGTAGAGAATAGTAAAAGAAATCCTGAATATAGAAGAAGATAGCAAAACCATAAGACCAAAGAAAAGAATAAAGTCTTTCTGTGAAAGTAGATTTTTAAAAAATAAGAAACAAAAATGAATCAGATATTAGAAAACAAAAAATGATAGGAATTAACACATACCTTTCCATAACAACATTCAGTGTAAACGGTCTTAATGTTATAGGCAACTAAGTTAAGTAAAATATTATAGGCAGTCAGATAGCGTGAGGACTTCAAAGAGCCAGTGCAGAAGCCTAGATACTTTATAGCTATGGGAGAGCCAGGTACTTCCAGCTGAGGACTAGACCTCAACATAAAAGATAAAACAGATGTACCCATGTACTTCCCAAGGATAAACACAGGGACTGATATTCTAAATAGATATCAATCACCTTGAGAAAACCAGAAAAGCTACTAACGTAGTCCCCTATAGGAAAAGAGACCCTGTTCTTTAGAACATTTAGTCCTGCCTGTTACATGACTTGCTTTCCCATTTGATCCTGACAAAATATACTCACAATTTTTTTTTTTTTTTTTTGTAGAACTGGGGTTGAACTCAAGCCCTTGTGCTTGCCAGAGAAGCGCTTACTCCACTGATTGATCTCCCTGACCCCTTAATACTCATAATCTTACTGGTTGACCTTAGTACTGTCCCACCTCATGCCCACCTGGCAATTTCCCATTGTTCCCCAACATGGACTCACCTAACATGGATTTGCTCTTTAAAAACCCTTAGAGAAGGCAGAGTCCTGGGCAACACATTTGGAACTTCATCTTGTTTAGTTTTTTCTCATTGCCGGGACAAAGTACTCCCACCCAAAATTAAGGAAGGAAGGGTTTATTTAGCTCACAGTTAGTTAGTGGAGGTTTCAGCCCATCCCTGTCTGGCTCCAAGGCAGAGTGGCACATGGAAAAAGGCAGCAATCCATGGTGGTTGAAAACAGCAAAAAGCCAGAGGAGGAGTAGTAGCTGTGGCAGCTGGCAAGCCTCTCTCCCTTCCTTATATTTACACAGACTACCCACCCCAGCGTGGGGACAGCACTAACCTCCACAATCCCAGCATTGCATTATGAATTAATCACAAATTCTAAAAGATTACCCTAATGACTGCATGAGGCTTTGGGGGACAACTAGCCAGAAACTATAATAATACCTTCTGTCTCTCTCTTAGACAGAAGCTTGCTTTCCCCAATAAATATATTTTGCTTTTCACCTCTATTATTCATAAAATTCATTTTTCAATTTCGGAGAACATGAACTCATATCAGGCTATGGAGGAACACCTGTGTGACACTTCTTGAAGGAGGAGCAATTGTCCCCATTTGGACTGAACTTGGTCCTATTTCCTTGTATCGATATATACAGAGCTGGCTAGAACCTTTCCTTATCCCTTCAGTTGGCTTTAGGCAGTGCATACTGGTCCAGCTAAGGTGCTGATATGTGGCCTTTGAAGCAAAATGATAGGAGAGTGGTTTCTTGTCATCCCTGCCCCCACCTCCACCGTAGCTCCGCAGTGTGAGCCGGGGTGAGGTGTGATAAAGGGCCACTCTCTATTCTGTGGGTTGGGATAGAGCCTCAAGGGAAGAGGCTGTAACTTCCCAGAGCATAAAAGATTAAATAGCAAAGCTGAAGCAAGGACCCTAAAACATTAGATATCGTCTCAGTTGTATTATGCAGGTTACTATTTCTGCATAGCCTTCTGTCTGCACATTGATTTCAGGTGCCCTACCTATCCCAGCTCACAGCACTCCTTTACTTCCCAGTATCCTCACAGTCACTCATCCACAACCAACTCCATTCATCATGAATTAATAAAATCCTGGTTTGGCCCTGGGTTGAGGCCTTTGTCCAGCCAGACATCACTGTAACTGGACTAGAACCCATCGGCCCCCATAACTATACCTGTGCCTTAGGGTCTCTATTCTCAGTATGGGTAGCACTGGAAGTGGTAGATTGTAATTACCTCATTAGAATTTCAATAACTTTCCCATGGGATTACAAATTAGAACTTTCTGGGCTGTGACAAGCACTAGGAAGGGCTTTCTATACTGGACATCTTGCAGGATAAGAGTTTCTTCTGTGTCATTGATTCATCAATTAAAAGACACAGACTGGCAACTTGTATCAAAAAAAAACCCAAGACCCATGTATGTTACCTGCAAGAAAGACACTCATCTGCAAAGACATATGACATAAATCAATAAATATCCACAGCATTCATCATAAAGCAGAAAAAATAATCTTAACGTTCATATGGAATCAGGAAAAAGTAAGAATAACCAAAGCAAAAGGACAGTGTTGGAACCACCATAATACTGCATTTCAAGGCACACTACGTGACGGGCCTGCTTAGGCAGAGCACAGCAGCTGGGGTTCAATCCTGGGACACACTGAGGAGACTGGGTGTTTTGGCGTATGCCTGTGATCCCAGCACCTGGGAGGCTGAAACCAGGAGGGTTGTTATGAGTCCAATCTATGTAGTGAGACCCTGAACACCCTGTAGACCCTGTGTCACATACATTGAAAAAAGATACACTAAAAATTTCTATTAAGAGGCCAGGGAGATGGCTCAGTAGAATAAGCACTTGCCCGGCAAGCACAAGGGCCTGAGTTCAACTCCAGATTCTGTCAAAACAAACAAACAAAAATCAAATTTCTGTTAAGAGAGAAAACATTACACCAGCATAAAACTGATCTGTGGATCAATGGAATATAACTGAAGACACTGAAAGAAACTAATGCACCTGCAGCCATCTGACGGTTCACACAGGACCAAAGACAGCCTCCTTAACAAATGCAGCTGGGAATGCTGGATATCCACGCGCAGGAGGCTGCAACTATATTGCTATCTCTTACCCTCTACTAGAATCAAACAAAAGTCAATCAAATACCTACATATGAAAGGCAGAAGCTTCTAACTGTTTCAAGATTACGTAGGAATGAAGCCATGGGCTTTGTACAGGCCAGGACTTCCTGAAGAAAGCTCCAATAGTGCAAGAAATAACATCAATAATTGACAAAAGGGATTACATCAAATGAAGAAGCTTCACAGCCAAGAAAACAATCAACTGAGTGAAGAGACAGCATACAGAATTGAAGAAAAGTTTTCTTAGGTATTCTTCTGCAAGAGACTAATATCATTAAAAATATAAATATATAAAGAACTCAAAAAATATTATCCCCTTAAAACAAATGATTCAAGCAAAAACAAAACTGGGTGAATGTCCTGAAAAAAACTTCTCAGAAGTACAAATAAATGCCCAATGAATATAAGGGAAAATCTTCAAAATCTTTAGCCATTAGGAAAATCTGAATCAGAGTTGGCCAAATAACTCAGTGGATTAAAGCACCTGCAAACAGCCCCAGGGGCCAGGGATTTGATCCCTGGATCTGCAGTGCCGGTCCCACCCCTGGGGCATGCTAAAAGGGCTAGATTGGGCATTGTGGAGCAGGCCTGTAATCCCAGCACTTGGGAGACTATAGACAGAAGAATCACTAAGAGTCTGATCTAGTAATAAGACCCTGAACACCCTGTAGACCCTTCGCTAAAATACAGAAAAGAAAAAAAAATCCAAATCAGAACAAATTTCAGAGTCCAAATCATTCTAATCAGAATATCATCAAGAACACAATAGTGACAAAGGTTCAGAGGGAATGGAGCCCACCTATATTATTGGTAAGAATGTATTTAGTATGACTACTATGGAAATCACTCTAGAGATTCTTTAAAAACCTGAACATTTAGCACCACTGACCCAGCTATATAGCACTTCTCCTGGGTATGTCCCTTAAAAAATTCAACACATCACATCAGGGTGGTACATGCATATTCATGTTTATAGTGGCCCAATTCCCATAACTAAACTCTTAAAATGGTCCAGATGCTGGTCAGATGATGACTGGGTAAAAAAAATACAATACATATACACAGTGGAATATTAGTCAGCCATAAAGAAGAATGAAGTCATGCCATCTGTGGGAAAGCTGATGGCTCTCAAGATCATCATCCTAAAAAAAATCATACATAGCACAATAATCCAGACTTAGTTAACTATAACATCTTTTCTCTTATATGAGAAACCTAAGCAGGAAGTAGATAAATACATTGATGAATAAAATAAAAGCCAAATGCTAAGAAACTAGAAGGTAGACTTCAGTAGATAGGGAATAGGATCAGAGGGAGGAGGGAGAAAAGGAAGAGAGGACTGACAGGATTTTCAGTGATCACGTTATATAAAATGCAAGAACCAGATTCAAAAAACAAATCCAACTACTCTGTATTACTTACATGAGTTAATAAAAAGATATTCTGTATTACATGAGATAATAAATTAAATAAATGTGTTAAATGAATGAACAAGTACATAAGAAGGATGGAAGCACCTGAGGAGAAAGCTTTATTCTGTACAAAGTGTCCTGGCAGTGGCGGCTGCTGCTGGTAGTTCGGTGTTACAGTGTCCCTGGGGTTCGTAAGAGGACAAAGAAATGTTCCTAAGGTCTAGGGCATTTAGGGACAGGCTCCGCCTGCCCAGTCTTCAACCAAGCTAGCATCTCTGCTTTGTCAAATTTTTTATTTTTTATTTATTTACTGTTCTGGGTAAGTCTTCATTTAAACAAAATACACACTTTCAAAACGTAGTCAGCCATAGAGAAATATAACATGGAGACTTTTGTAGGCAAATGAGCACCATTTGAGGTCTTAATCATAAAGTGAAACAACCCAGATGCACGTGTGCAGTCATGTCCTTAGTGTGAGAAGTGAAAAGAATAAATAAGATGTACAATAGATATTGTAAAGTGGGAAGAAACTTCAAAAAGAAAAAGAAACTAGGATGGAGGAATGGTGAAAAGAAGGAAAGGAAAGCAAAAAGGAAAAAGTAATGTCAGATAGTTATGAGAGTTACCTTAGTTCACTGAAAAGAAAGGATTTTGCACTTATTGTTTGGACAATTAAATACTGCTATCTTGTACTCAGAATAATGATTTAAAGATAGTAATACACAATGTCCTAACTGTTGTTAAGCTCCTATTATCTTGTTTTGAAACTCTTTTCTTTTTAAAATAATAAGTAAAAAATAAGAACATTGTCATTGCTAGGTAGAAGCAGAAGCCCTGTAGGCACACACTCAGTTTTCCCTCTCTCACTGTGGCCCTAGCCTTTACAATGGCTTTGGGTTTGAATCACGAGTAGCATTGTCTCTTCTGCCTGGGGGGACAGGAAAGAATTTGATGAGCTGACAAGTACACTGCACAAAGAAAGAAGAAGGGTGTGAGAGGCGGGTCTCATCATTTATTCATACATCTCCTGCCACAGAGCAAGCACGAGGGGAACAGCAGTGCCCACGTGTTCCATGGTGATGTAGAAGGCAGTCAACAAACCTCAGTCCAAAAGGCCACAAACTTAACCCACATCTCAATGGTCCAAGGCTCCTGTGCAGCTATTACCTGTCATGTTGGATCATTTGGGAGCCTTGCGAAGTTTCCACATGTACACACAGAAGAGCCACATTTCAAGAGTTTAGTAGACACATGGAGCCAGAAGCTACCAGAGTGGTAGAAAAACATTATGTTTTTCCAGAATGTTCTTTCTGACCATGTTGATAGCTGCAGATAACATATGAAGCATATGTTAAGTCACACCTCATATCTCACCACAGCTTCAGTGTTGCTTGCTGGAATGCCTTGGAGCAGAAGTGTTTCTTTTTTTTTCTTTTTCATATTTTGGAAATTATATGTATCATCTATCTATCTATCTATCTATCTATCTATCTATCTATCTATCTATCTATCTATCTATCATCTATCTATCTATCTATCATCTATCTATCTATCATCTATCTATCTATCTATCTATCTATCTATCTATCTATCTATCATCTATCTATCATCTATCTATCATCCATCTATCTATCTATCTATCTATCTATCTATCTATCTATCTATCTATCTATCTATTAAATAGGACCCAAGTTTAACATGGAATTTATTTATGTTTCACATACACCTTATATACATAGTTGGAAGGTGTCTCTAATGCACTTGTGTCTGACTATGATCCATCACGTGAGGTCAAATGCAGAATCTTTCAACTACAAGTCATGCCTGTCAGCTCTCAAAAAGCTTAAGCTTTTTTTTTTTGGTACTGGGAATCAAACTCATAGCCTTATGCTTGCCAAGCAGGTGTTGTGCTGCTGAGCTAAATCCCCAGCTCTCAAGGAGCTTAGGGTTTTGTCTACATTGAATTCAAATGAGGGATGCTTAATCTATACTTTTAGGTTCTATGAGTCATGCTGAAATAGAAGATCATCCTTGGAAAGCAACCTAGTATCTATTTTGCTACAAGCTAAATAGTGTAATTCCTTTTTTCCTGTATTATTTTAGGGAAAGGTCTACAGGGTGTTCAGGGTCTCACTACTAGATTGGACTCATAGTGATTCTCCTGTTTCCAGCCTCCCAAGTGCTGGGATTACAGGTGCGCACCACCATGCCCAGTCTCAATCACCATCTCAGCGCTCCCCCAGGGGGCCAGCACAGCAGGCCTGGGGATTGAACTCCTGGCTCTTGTGCCTGCTTGCAGGTGCTTTAATCCACTGAGCTATCTGGCTGGCCCTGAATCTAGAAATTTCCATTGAACTATTTTTTGAACTCAAAATGGTGAGTGAGGTCCAACAAGGTTGGCGCTCCCTCTTTCCTGTCTCTTGTTCTTCCCCAACTAGCTTACATTATAAAAATTATAGATGCATTATATATGATAAAATTATATTATACAATTATATATGCATATATACAATCATATACACACAATTATATATAATAAATAAATAAATAAATAAATAAATAAATATATATATATATATATATGGCTTAGTTATAACCTAGGTGATAACTAGGCCTCTTTTTTCCATTCCCCAGTTAGCACAGATCAAATCTGATAACAATGAAAACTAAGGGCAAACTTGGCCAACTGGCCCTTCAGAGAGTAAATATGAGAAACAGTAATGACAGGCAGCTATGTTACGGGGGAGAATCACCACACAAGGAGCCCACAGAGCACAAGATTACTTCTAATTACACTTTCCATGGCTGTAATGAGCAGCACTCACTGAAGCTTACTCAGGGCACAGCCTAAGTTTGGTCAGGAAGAAACACCCAAGTCTTCCAGACAGACTGCACCCAGAGAATTCAAGTGCCCCATGATGAACCCTGCGCCTGGGCACACGTACCTGGAGCTTTTCCACTGGGCTCCAGTTGTTACCCTCACTTTACAGGTGCAAAGCTGCAGGACTTGGAATTTATGTAAAATTCCATGTTACATAGCAGGAAGGCAGGGCTCAGAACATGGGTCACCTAACACTGCACACTATGTTTCCAGTGGCGGGTATTGTAATATTCCACGTGTTGCAGGATTCTACAAGTTTACTAATTTTGGAGAAAATGTTTCTTTTCTTTATGGTCAAATGAGACTGAAGAAAGTGCTACTTCTATGCACATGTGGTCACAATTAACATATGATTCTGCTGTGCATGGAAAGAAAATTTAAGAACCTTGCATGTGAATGACCATGCAGCACATTTAACAGAGGCTTAAAGATCGAGCCACAGAAGCACAGATTAAGGCTATTTTCACTTTGGTGACCACGTAGTGGCACTGAGAGTCCTTTACATCCAGAGACTCACACGAAATCCAAGCTTGTTCATGAAGGCCACTGGGTGAAAGCAATTCTAGAAAAGTTTGGGGAGACATAAAAATACCTATGGGGACATTTACACTAAATCACGTATGTCTGGAGGGTGAACAAATTAGATGGGCTGTTTCCCTTGACTGATGCTAACACTTTGATTGGTAGCACCCCTAGTGGGTGTGCGGGATCGACCCAATACACCAAGCATAGTGCTGATGGGGGCAGTGAGTTAAAGGCCCACTGCTTCCCTGCTCTCATGCCTTCTGCGTGCCTGAGGTGGCCAGCTGTCAGCCTTAGCATCTTGCAGGTCGCACTACTTATCCTAGCGCCTTACTGCTCTTATTGGCTGCCTTCCATGCATCAAGCAAATTTGCAAAAGAGTACAACGTTAACACCCCTAATGTTGGGGCCATAGTTCAAACTACAGTAGTCCTCTCTTATTTGTGGCTTTGTGCTCCCTGGGCTCAGCTGGCTGCTGTGAACTGGAGTCAGAAAATACTACTGTTAATATCTTCTTGTACTGACTATAGAAAGTAAGCCTGTGTGAACCGGGATGAACACTGTATGCAGAGGACTTGGTGCCTTCCGTGGTTACAGAAGGCTGCTGGGGTCTTGGACGGTGTTCATGCATAATAGCGAACAGCTGTTCTTATGCAGCAGGACCTCTCGAGTGTCTTTGACTGAAATTGTGAAATGAAATTTTGTTCTGCTTTGTGAAACTTGTTGATGTCTGGGTGCAAAGAGCCTTTGCTCCTGTGGTCTCGCATATGCAAAGAGATGCCCACGGAAGGACAATGAGCTCTGCCTCACAGAGCAGGTCATGCTCTCTGAGCCCTCTGCAGCCATGCACTCAGCATCTTTGCTCTCAGGAGATGCCGCCAGGGCACCTAACAAAGTTACATAAACTGCATCTCCATGGCCCCAGACAGCTTCATTGTCCTCTGCCGGACAGACAGCCTCCCCCTGTCAGCCTTAATGATGAACCAGAACATTGCAGCTGCTAAATAAATAAAGCAAAATAAAATTTGTCTAGTGTAAAAGAGCAAAACAGTGAGGAGGACACACATGTTGTTTTTATTTGTTTGTTTGTTTTTACATTTAAAGTGATAGACATCACATTATCTCCTGTAATTGTGGGTTGCTTTTTTTTTTTTAGGAAAGGGTCTACAGGGTGCTCAGGCTCTCACTACTAGATCGGACTTGTAGTGATTCTTCTGTTTGCAGCCTCCCAAGAGCTAGAACTACAGGCCTGTGCCACCATGCCCAGTCTTGCTGTCTCAGAGAGCCAAGAGGTGGGGCTGGCACTGTAGGCTCAGAGGATCAAACCCTCAGCCCCTGTGCCTGCTTGCAGGAGTTTTAATCTACTGAGCTATTTGGCCAGCCCTGGATTGCATTTTTATTGCATTTTATTTTCTAGCTTCTTCTTACTTGGCCCCAGTATTTATATTTATCATGCAGACTTTATTTTCAAAGTTCATGGAGTTTTCTGGAACATGAGAACAATTCTTTGCTATGTTTCCTTTGCTTTAGTTTTGGATGTATAGAAAGCAAGCCAAAGAACGCATTGGTACCTTTCAGCTGGCCCCTGAAAGGATAGAGGCGAGGGAGGGATCCAAAGCTCCTCTAGTCCATCTCAGTCCCCTGGCACTGGAGCCAATCACAGAAAGGCCTCTCTCCAAGCTTCTCCTAGACTCCTAACTTCTGATTTCCTCTCAGTTTAACCAATAAAAGAAAACACACAGCTGCCTTTATCTGAACTTTTGAGCTCACTGCTTATGTCTGCATGATAGCAGGCTCAATATTCCCCATTCATTAAAATATTCAGGAAGACTGGCATGTGCTTAAAGGAGCAATATTCAATGCATCAGTCCACAGGTTCCGATGTGCCCATCTGTTCATAATCTACAGAGACACGAATCTAAAGTAGCTTACATTCAATATGGCCTGAGGTTTCCTCTGACTCCCCACAGTTTAAATCCTTGCCCCAAAGGAAGGAAATCAGTTGCATCAGTTATAAAAAGGCTGATGTTCCCAGCCTAACCATACGGTGCTCATTATTCTGCACAAATGGTGTGGGCAGAGGTTCGCAGAGCCAAATTTTTATAAGGCAACCTCAAGTTCTTGTCTTGTCAGTCAAGGACCTATGATCTTCTCAAGCAAAAGTATTCCCAATCTCAATATAGGAGATGCAAGATGGCAGAGTTGTCATTGCAGAGGAAAGAGGAGGGCGTGCACAGAGGCCAAGAAGAACCTTGATCCTTGCAAACCACTGGGAAGAACTGAATCTTCCAGGTGATCAGTGAGGAGTCAGCATTTTCCCCGAGCAGTATCTTTAATGTCAAAGGACTTTTATCATTCTTCCTTTACAGTCTTTCTCTACGCATCAGAACTCTGCTTCCAAGCAATTTTATGTATCTTATTTGGCAGAGCCTCCTCCACAGTCTAACGCTGGCCATGACTGGACGCTCTCCATTTGATTCTGCTGCGCACTTCCAAGTTCATTTTCCAGGACAATATTGATTTTCCGCACCAACAACTGTCTAAGAGGAGGCACAGAACAAGACAAGGGGGCCCAGGAGGTGAAGCTGTTCACGAACTGTGTTTCCCATGGAAGAGACCAAGAAGGACAGGATGGGGTGTAGAATTCTGGCGTTTCCACAGCCTGGAGGCAGCATAGCCCTATCTGAAGAGACCAGGGTATTGCAGAATGTTCGATTACAATAGGTAATGCAAGGGAGGGTATAATTATGTGCTGCTCCAGTTGAAGTTGCCAGACTTAGCCAAAAGAAAAAGAAAAACAAAATGATACACTTATGTGTTGTTCATTGTTTATCTGAAATTCAGCTCTGGCTGGGAATCCTCTATTTTACCTGGCAACCCAAACCTCAACTCCCTCTCCTCCCTCCCACTGCAGTAGCTCTAACCCTACTCATTCCACAAATCAAAGTCTACATAAAATAGTTTTAAAGAGGGGCTTCTGATACCTTGTACAATTTCAAAATGAAAGAATAGTTGAAATTGATCACTGCATTATAATAGATTTTATTTTTGTGCATCTAGAACAATCAAGTGGCATGTATGGACTAAATTGAAATTTTAATTTTATAATTATTTGATACATCCTAAGATAATCTGCATATGGCAGTGGAATTTTTGGCCCTGATTCTATACCCTGTTGTGGTTCTATGCATTTTTCTCTGTGGTTTTGTAACTGCATCCACGGGAGGCCAAATATATTTTCCTACCTTTTGGGGTTAAGCCTCACGATGGCCTTGGCTAATGGGTTATTATCTGATGTCCCTGCATGACTGGGCTTGACCTCTTGTACTCTACCATGATACGAAAAGAGCGTGCCTGAGCACGAAGTTGCCCCCTTGTCTGAAAAACATAAGGTAATTTGAAACAGATCTAAATTGACCCGATGACCTAGAGCCCAGCCCAGTGGAGCTCAGGTAAGTTGATGCATGAATTAGAAGTAAATGCTTTTTGCAAAGGCCTGAGTTCAATCCCTGGTTCAGCCAAAATAATAAAAAAAAAAAATGCTTTGTGCTGTGCGGCCTGTTTGTTATGCAGCACTACTCTGACAAACACTGATGGCTATATTTGCCTCATCACCCTTGCATTTCGGAACTGCCAGTTTCTTCAAAAGCCACATTCACACCCATGAGTATAACAGACTTTTCCATTTAAGTAAGAAAATCTGAGGTAGAAAGTTAAAAACCTATGAATTCCCAGAATTTCCCAAGCTTCACAAAAAAGTCTCATTACCATTGAGATTGCTAATGAGATTATCACTAATCTTCATTTTAAAACAAAATGGTCCTCAAAAGCATTTTTTTTGGTACCAGGTATTGAACTCAGGACTTTGCACTTGCCAGGCAGGTGCTTATTCTCCTGAGCTATCTTTCTGGCCCTCCAAAGCACTTCAAAGATGAAAATGAGCACTAGCCTCCATGAGAAACTGTAACAGTGAACATCTGCAGACAACTTGTTATTAGAGTAAATGTTAGAGTACCAGCGTGAATTGGCGGTTGCTCTTCCCCTTTTAGTGTATTTTGCATTCAGGATGTATGTTTCTTTAATTGGTATTTTCAGCGCAAATCCACTATGGGAAAGTTGGAGAGTTATTAGTTTTTGGTTTGTTCTTTTGGTACTGGAGATCGAACTTAGGACCTTGGTCTTGCTAGCCAGATGCTTATGCTGCAGAACTATCTCTGAAGCCTGAATTATTTGTTTTTAGATTACTAGTGGTTTTCTCCAGAGATGTTTGCTGCTAAGCCTTCTTCTAGCCCTCTCCTTGAAAAATACGTCAAAGTTCTCATTTCTGTGCTATGTGCTTTCTACAATGATATCAAGTCAAGTATTTGTCCCAATATATCCAAATACCACTAGAAGGACTGGAACTCTTCAAAAGTCATGCTTCACACTGTATTATGCAATTTGTCCTTATTGAAAAGCCAAAACAAATTCCTCAGTATGATTTTCCTGCCAGAGATTATGCCAGGAACCATAATCAAGCACCTACAGAAAATGAGACATGATCATTTCTTAACATGAACTATAAAACTTACTCACAAGGAGAGAACATCAACTTAAATCAACCAAAACTATAAAGTGATTCCAAAAATACTTCCTTAAACAAATGTTCTGACCAAGCTATGTTATCAAATTAGGGATAGTAGGTTATTGAATTAAATCCCTTCTCCTTAAATATTTCTATAAAGAAACATGCTTCCAGGCAGATGGAAAAGGATCTGAAAGGAATTAATACTAAATCTTTGTCAGATACATGATGTTCAAATACTTTCTTCTAGTTTTTACATTGTTTTCCTTATTTCTGTTTGAAATTTTTAAAAATCTATCTGTCCATCCATCCATGTATCTATCTATCTATCTATCTATCTATCTATCTATCTATCTATCTATCTATCTATCTATCTCTATCCATCTATCTATTTGGTACAGGGTTTGGCTACACAGCTGAGACCCATAGTGCTCCTTCTGTCACAGTCTCCCCAGCACTGGGATTATAGGCATGCACCACCATGCCCAGTCTCAGTGTCTGGCTCAGCCTGCCTGGGGCATTGCCCACAGGGCATGAGTTACTGAAGATTGATCCTTGCACTTGCCAGACAAGCACTTAGATCACTGAGCTATCTCCCCATCCCTATTTTGTTTATTTCTGAGCTCAAATTTATTTAATTTTTGATTGCATATGTCTTTGGTGTCACATGTTAGAAACTACTTCCTAATCCAGAATCACAAATATGTGCATGTACTTTTTCTAATATTTATGTAGTTTTAGATCTTTATTATAAGCTACATATGGTGTCAGGAAGTGGTTCAAATACATTTTCTACGTAGGAAGATCCAATTCTTTCAGCAAAATTTGCTGAGAATACAATTGTTATTTATTGGTATTTTTGGTGAAGATCAATTATCCATAGAAATATGGGTTCTACTCCAATCATCTATATGTTTATCTTTATGCTAGTTACAATATAGCCTTGATTATAGTAACTTTGGATTATGTTTTAGTATCAAAAAGTATGCATTCTCCAACTTTATTTTTTTTATGTATTTAATACAGATTCTATAGGGTCTCACTCATAGATCAGACTCATAGTGATCTTCCTATTTTCAGCCTCCCAAGTGCTGGGATTACAGGTGCATGCCACCATGCCTAGTCTCAAGCCATCTCAGCACACCCCAGGGGCAGGGCCAGCCCAGCATGCTGAGGATGGAACCCCAGTCCCTGTACTCTGCCTAAGCATATGCTTTAGTCTGCTATGCTATCTGGCCAACCTCCAACTTTATTCTTTTCCAGTATAACTTTCACTTCTTTTCTTTTTCTTTTTTGGCGGAACCAGAGATTGAACTCAGGCCCTTACACTTGCCAGGGAAGCACTTATTCTACTCAGTCATCTCCCCAGCCCCCCTTTCTTTGTTTGTTTGTTTGACTTCTTTTCCAAGGAATGGTGGATTTCTTACATATTAATTTGGGATCCACTTATTGATTTCTACAAAAAAAAATGGGCAGAATTTTGACTAGATTACATTAAATCTGTATATGAATTTAAGGAATACTTTTGTCTTGGTAATATCAAGTCTTCTAATCCATAAATATGTTTCAGTTATGTTTCTCATTGCTGATGTCCAAAATTAAGAGAAAGAAGGTTTATTTAGCTCACAGTTTGGGGAGGTTTCAGTCTATAATCATTTGCTTCCAAGGCAGGGTGGTGTGGTAGAGGGGCAACCCTTTTTGCAGCAAAAGCAACAAGAGCAGAAATGGGTGAGAGTGAGCCGCTTTTTCTCCCTTTTATTTTAAGTAGTGTAACTGTCACAGAGTGGGTGTGGCACGCACACCATCTTGGTGGTGCCCTCCTTTTGTACAGTTTGAGGATGTTTACAAAGCTGATAATCTGGTCCCTGTTAAGTTAGCTGAACTTCTAAGCTTCCCAAATTGACACAATGAATCAACCATTCCAAAATCCAAGGGTGTCCACAGCCTTCTGACAGCATGTCCTCTACACCCTATGTATTGGTTACTTTTCTCTCATTGCTGAATACCCAACACCCAAAATGAAGGAAAGAAAGGTTTGTTCAGGTCGCAATTAGTGGAGGTCTCAGTCCATACTCTGCTGGCTCCAAGGCAGGATGGCACGTGGCAGAGGGAAGCAGTTCACTGTGTAGAAAACAGCAGAGCCAAAAGGAAGGAACAGCAGTTTTGGCAGCTAGCAAGCCTCTCTCCTTTCCCTGCGTTGCACGCAGACTGCCCGCCCCAAGGCAGGTGTAGCGCTTACACCCATAATTCCAGCATTGGATCATGCATTAATCACATACTCTAGAAGCCTGCCCTAAAAACTGCATGAGACTTTGGAAGAACAACTAGACATGAAGCATAATACCCTAGGATGTAGAGCTGCTCAGTCACCTAGTTAAGCTTCTAAACTTCTCCAGTTGACATAATGCATCAGACATTACAATATGAGACCAAACTATTATTTTTTCTGTATTTTTAATAATGCTTTGAAGTATTCAGCACTTCATTTCTTTTGTTAGTTGTTCCTGTGAATTTTATTGTTTTGATATATTGCACATAGAATTATTTTCATATGTAGTTGTTTTATTAAAATGATCCTGCAGATGGTGGGGTAGCGCTGATTGGAGAGATGCCCTCAAGCCATCTTTCCTTTTTTGTCCTTGTACAAAGTACTTGATTTCTTTTTAATTATGCTAATCTGTTTAGCAGCTACGCCTCCTTTGGCTTCAACTTTATACAAGGTTCCTTCTGGGCGAATATTTAAGCTTTTCAACATTTCCTGTTCTGCCCTTTTGTACCCAAGTCTCACTATAAATCTGGCCAGAAGCAGCCAGTAGGAACCATGCAAAAAACTAAATGGCTGTGAATGTCTTGAAATTTCCTCCACTTGATTTATTAGTCTGTACCCTTAATACCACTCTCCTGGGAAAGTCTTAAGGCACCGGCAAAATGCACACAATTTTTCAGCCAATGTATTATACATGTGGCCCCTGTTTCAACTGCCAACAGAGTCCTGAGCCTGGCCTTTACCTTCACATCAGCTTTCCAGTCTTCTGAACTCTGACCAGAATCACCTGTCAGGCTGCACTTACAGCAGCAATCTATAGCTTCCCCAGCCTTCATCTCCAACTCCCTCTACAAATCAGTTCCAAAGACTTCTAAACTATGTGGTCAAGTACAACTATAGCAGCAACCACACTTCTCAGGTACCTATCTTCAATTATAGTCAGCTTTCTTACTGCTGAGATACAATGCTTAATAGCCACAGCTTACAGGCAGAAATATTAATTTGCTCAATTTCATCCCATGACTGGCTAGCTGCAACACATAGACATCATGGTAGGAGGGCATGGTGGAACAAAGCTGCTTATTCACGGTGGCTGGGAAGTGGAGAAGGTAAAAGGCTGTTACAGCAAAAGGAACAGGGGCTAGACCCAGACTTGAAGGCCACATCTCCATGAAGTGCTCAGATACAACCTAAGTGTGCGCTCTCATGAGCAGAGTCTAAAGCCATCCAACCTGAAACTGCACCCTAGCTACTGAAATGATTTCATGATTGATTTTCAGACACTGAAACAACCTTGCATCACCAAGGAAATCCTACTTGGTCATGGCCTATAATCATTTTAATATATCCTTAGATTTGGCCTGAAACATTTTGTTTAAGACTAATGCATCTCAGAGCCAGGCAAGGTGATGAACACCTTTAATCCCAGCACTTGGTAGATTGAGGCAGGAAGATCACTGTGAGCTCAAGACCAGCCTGAGATTACAAAGTGAGCGCAAGGCAGGTCTGAACTATTTAGCTAGACCCTGTCTCAAAGAAAGAAAGAAGAAAGAAAGAAAGAAAGAGAGAGAGACAGACTAATGCATCTATATTCAAAGGAAATATTGGCTTCTAGTTTTCTTTTCTTTTTGTATCTTTGTCTGGTTGTGGTATAAAGATAATATTGGCCTCATAAAATTAATTTAGCTGTGTTTTCCCCTCTGCTATATTTTTAAAAAATAGAAATCAAACGTTTAAAACAAGATGAAGTTGATATACCTTTTCTTTATTCCTTCTACTGAGTACTAAAATCCCTAGATACTATCTACTAAACAAACCATAAGAAGATTCTGAAGCAGACCAGCAATGGATCTCATTATCACAGGAATGGCACGGTGGTAAGTTCCCTGGGTTTTCTTTTCACTTCATACCTCCCATACTTGGAGTTTAAAAGGCTGAAAATGTGGAAATGCCAATAGACATAAAAAAAATTAAAAACAGCTTCCATAAAACACTGATCTTTCGAACTACAAGAGCAGAAAGTGTACAATACATCAAGCCAAAAAATCTTTTAAACAATAATTGTTCTATCTCAGCCAAAAAACACAGAAACAAAACAAAACAAGACACCAAGCCTGCAGCCTCATCCCTGTCCACAGCAGCAAAGGCTGAGTGAAGAGCTGAGAACACTGCCCCTGCGCCCTGCAGTTTCCCCTCCAGCTAGTATCGCAGACATCTAAGTATACAGCCAGGACTTTCAGTCCTGAGCGGTAATGAAGTCCCCCTCCCACCATAATGTCCCTGGGGACCATGAAGGAAACTGCAACTTCCATGGCCACCAGAGGAAGCCTCGTGAGAACGGGCACCAACACCAATCCAGCAATAACAGGGAGCAGCCCGAGGGGGTCCATGGAGACACAGTGGGAATCAGAACGTGGCCCCCATCCAGCAGTGACAAGTGTTCCTCTTTCCCCTGCCAGGTCAGTGTCAGAAGAAGCCAGACAAAATGGAAATATTAAATAATATGCACAGTTTCATAATACCTTAATATCCTGGCTTCAATAGAAAATAACATCAAATTTAAGGCTAAGAAGATCTCAACTAAAATTTAAAAGACCACCCATGGATCCCAACATTGAGATGACAGAAGTGTTAGAATCACCTAACAGGAATTGAAGAGGAGCACCATAGCAATACTTCAACAAGCAATAACAAAATGCTGCACCAACAGAAAATATCAGCAGAGGACACATGTGATATAGAAAGGAGCCAACCAATGAATATCTTTAAAGTTAAAATACCATAGCTGAAATGCAAAGCCCATTGGGTGAATCCATAGACAGAATGGAAGGGAAAGAGGGGGAAAAAAAAATCACAGAACCTATACCAAGTATTGTAAACAATGTGGACGGAGAGAATCCACATGGGTGATCAGAGCATTAATGGATACACTCAGGTTTGAAAATAATTTTATATTTTTTGTTCAATTAAACACTTGCACATCCTTCAACTTTAGCAATTCTGCTCCTGAGTAGCCCAAAAGATAGTCTTGCAAGTAGACAGCAGGTGATACAGGTAAGAATATTCAGAAGAGCAATGTTCTTACCCTGAAAAGATATCACAAGGAGAATGATAACAAATCGTTCCATATTCATTCATGGAAATGTTATGGTAAAGTGGAATCAAGATATCGCTGTGTGACAGCAGCAGAAGATTCTCAGTAACAGTGCTGGGGAAACCAAGCAAGCACCCAGGAATACTACTTGTATTGCACAAAATATTTTTATAAATCTTACCACTAAATCAAATTGCATGCCTTGGATATTCTTGATTTATTTATTATTTTATTCCAATATTTTTTAAATTAGAGAAATTAGTAACAAAATTAGTACCACTACAGAGAAAGCTAGGTGATAGGCTAGAGAAAATTCATAGGCAGACGTAGTTATCATTAATGCTGTAGTTCTTGGATTGAGAAATAAGTTCATTGGTATTCATCATATCATTAAAGTATATTTTGCCTACACAACATAAAAATGGTTTGTGAGGAAATTGAAGAAGATAGTTTGACATGAATCAGGCTGATGATTCCCCAGTATTACCCACTTGAGTTCCATTCGGGAAAGATAAATTGTGACGAACACTTTCCTATGGCTAAGCCAGCTCATATCTGTGAGGTATTGCCAAATTTCAGAGACATTTCAGCTTTCCTGACAAATTTTCTTTTAAAAGATGATAATTTTAAGCAAGCGTTTGTTTCGTTTGGTGTAGAAAAGCCGTCCTCTTAAGTCTTTGCACCCATCCCCCATCCGAACAAACCGAGAAAGCAGCAAACTCCGTCAGGCGAGGCACTGGTAAAGCACCACCAGTCTGGGCGTGAGGAATGGAAACTTCAGCTTTGCTGCTCCAGACAGCTCTGTCTGTGCACATGGCCATGAATTTTTTTATGACTGATATAGTGACTGCTAAATATTTCACACATCTTATTGAGCATGTCTTCATCAGTTAGTTATTCTGGCAGAATTCCCTGTTAAGTTAACATCTTCACAGACATTACTGCAAACATGGTGGCCTAGGAGGAATAAAACCAACTTATTATTCATACTTAAGCTTTCAGCTATCTGCAAGGGGGAGAACCAGCTTAACCTCACCTCTCAGCCAGTTCTTAAATATATCTGCCAAACACATCAAAATATATATCATAGCAATGTGTCTCTTAAGAATTGTCTTCATGCAGGTTGGCAGCCTCGTGGGACCCAGAACAGATTTCAGGTTTTATCCAAAGTTTTCCTTTTAATGAGAGGACCTGAGAGAGAAGGGCAATAAATATCTGCTTAGTGTAGTAACTGGGGATTCAATACACTCTAAAAATTGCTCGTGTGGTGTTATTTTTCATAACTTTTCCTAACCAAGATACATCTCTTCCCAGCTACCAGGATTTATTTCAAATTAACATTATTAATTATTACATTGTAGTCTTCATGAAAGTAGTACAGTGGGTTTCTCGGATGGCTTTATCTTCTCAACTCCACCAAAATTTAGAGCAACACGTTAATTAAGAAGCTCCAGCCCCTGGTACTCTCAGGTGAAGAGAGCAGAGCTCCTTTGTCCTACTAAGCCCTTGAACTTGCTTCCTGGATTCAAAGGAAGGCTTCAACTTCCTGTTTTCAGCCGTAATTTTGGTATCTATTTGCACACAGAATGTTGAAACTAACATTTAAAAGACAAAGATGGATAATTTTTGTGGAAAAAAAAATCGGGAAGTAAGGGGACATAAAGGCAAACTCCGTGCAATATGAAGCAAATGGAAGCAGAGTGGCAAGATTTCCAACTCAACAGGGTACCATAATCAAGGCAAGAAAGTTGTGCTAATTTATAAAAATCAGTGGCTAACTACATGCTGATCTGATGCTTGGTCTCATCACATGCAGAAAAACTCTTCTTGCGTCTGTGATGAAAAGTGCATGAAGACAAACAAACAGGTAAAGACTAGGCGCTGCCGGAGGTACCCGCCAGCCCCTCTTGGAGTGCTGACTATGCGATTCCTCCTTCCTGGCTGCCGCTGCCGCAGCCAATGGCATTTATCCTCATAACTCTTGACACCAGCAGATTTAGGAGCACCAGAGTCCTTTAGAATTCAAAACAATTTTCCGATCACCCATTCCTCATGAATTGCCCAACATATATATAACACGGCAATCCTAACTGGCTTGCATGGGTTGCACATTCAAATTGTAAAATATTTTAGTCGTAAGAATTCAAATCTGAATTCCTCCAAATTGTCAGATAAAATTAGTTTACCTGGGCCATATATGTATCCATTCTAGTACATTTTGTTGCCCTTGGCTAAACCAGTATGAGGTGTGCAAGATTGAAAAATCAGGCTCTTGAGCTACATATTTTTTCAAAAAAAGAATTTGAAAAACCCAGAGAAAAACAAGTACAATAGGAATTTTCAATGAGAAAACATTTTTTAAAACCTCAAACCCTGAAGTTTAAGATGAATGAAAAATGTACGTCACTTCATATTGTATATTTTTCTGACAAATTTCAAATTTAACTTTTATAAATAAGACTACATTTTGAATGGACTAGAATGGTCACTCTTTAAAACAATAACAACCTTCAGCAAATCAAACCAATTGCATCCCATATTCACTGCATTAATTATCTGTGAACACAGCTTCAGACAACACACTGTATCACCTCAGCTTCTGGGGAGCAGTGTCTGGGTACAGTTTAGCTGGGTTTCTGGCTGCCAGGTTCTGTGAGGGAAAGAGGAAGGTGTTACCAGGGCTGCAGTCTCCTCCAAGAGCTGGGCGAGAACCAGACAGACTTTTCGCATCCTTACAGTAACATGGCTGAAACCCAACTTCTGCGCTCCCTTAATAAGCTGCCCTTCCCATATCTTCCCTCATACAGCTCATGGCATGTCAGTTCTTCTCATTAGATCAAAATTGCTGGAGTCATCCTTGACTCCTTCATTTCTATTCTGCCCACATGGAAATCTGTCAGCAAATCCTGACCCCCTTTTCAATAAATTTGGTATTTATTGCTGCCATACTATCTCTCAAGTAAATGTTTTTTTAAAAAGGTAATAAATGAAAACAAGAGACAAGAAAAAAATGTCATAGGATTGTCTTGCTACAATGCTGTATATGGTTAGATTTCTAAATTTCTGTGTAAAAATATGTAATTGTTTATTCCTATTTTTTTTAATTACTTTCTTCATATTCTGTAGGGACTTAAAGTTTAACATATCAATACTTGATGGAAAATACCTGTTCCATGTTATGCCTAAAATGCTTGATATTCAGATGGATAGTGAGGTTAAGCTCAACTGCCTATGTCGTAGGGTAATAATAATAAGTTTCTCTTCCGGAGGGTTAACAACCTAAGTTCGCAGACCAAAAATTACAGAAAAAAAGGGCTGCGAAAACAAACAACATTTTGGCCCTAGCCTTTCAAGCTCAGTGAAGACTCAGGACATAAGAAAACCTGTACTCTTGGAACATCTTGGAACCCCCAAATTTTCTGATCAAGGAGATTCTGGGGCCACAGAGGAATGCGATCAATGATGTATAGTGTGCCTAAGGAGAGTCACATGGAGAGAAAACATTCTCTCAGGCTTTCGCAGAGAGCATATTGATCAAGCAATGGCCGTGACTTATCCACATGGCTGACACTAACAAGGGATCTACAAACTACAGTACAGGATTTCAGGGTAAATCCTGAGGAGATTTGATTGATCTTATTAGTTATAAAAGTTACATTTCTTGTTGTATAGGTCTTGCTTCATCTTGGTCTTAATCATCCAGCAGAAAAGTATAAAAATGAAGTATAGAAAGTAAAGCCATATTATATTAACATGCTGAACTGTAAATGGCTCAAGTCAACAACTTTTGACATTGCCAGTCCTATAGAAAATCCACTGCTATTATGGACTGCTGGACTATATTGAATTATTTTGCTGAATTCATGCACCTACAATATTTAAATGACAATGGATACCCTTCTCTGACAAAACTAAACAAGAAAAAGGGGATATAAATGAAGGACCATTTTGTATTTGTATATTCAAAATAGTTAGGATAGATACACAGCTACATTCTCTGAATTCAATAGAAAGATTTGTTCTAATAGTGTTTGTGGACAGGATATCATGTCTGCATGTTGTACATGAATAACCTCTAAGACAACAATATGCATTATATTAATTATTGAAACTGTCCTACTGAGTTGATTTGAAACTGTCTCATTGCTATTTGTTTCTCAATAAAATTATTTTTTAAAAAATAAACTCAGTATTTGGTCACTTCTCACCACTTCCACGACTATGATCCTAATGCAGGCCACTGTCACCTCTTTAGGGGATTCTTGCAATAATATTCTGATGTCTCCACCTTGCTCTTTTAATCAACTCTTAATATCAGGTCAGTCAAATGTTACATCTGCTCGAAACTTTATCTCCCCACATGGGACTAAAAGACAAACTTTTCAGCACGGTGACAATACTCCACATTTTCTGCCTCCTACCTTCATTTACTCAGCAAGGACCCTACCTCCTTCCACCACCCCACCTGCTCACTCTGCTGGAGCACAGAGCTCTGTGGACCACTTCTGAACTCTACACAGCCCCGCCCACATCCGGGTCCTCACACCACTCTCTGCAGCTCTCCTCCTGCCACAGTCCCCGGGATCTCTCTCTCTCTCTCTCTGCCTGAGAATTCTGTCAGACGCCTTCTTTCATCCCCTCAAGGTCTTCCTATGTCTCCTTGTTTAAGGTTACATCACTCCTGTGACCTCGAAGTCCCTTCGTCCTTGCTGTCTCTTTCCTCAGAACATAGCACTATCCCATGTCCCATATATTGTACTGAATGCATGCTGTTATTTTATGCCTTCCTATTAAAATGTAAGCTACATACAGCAAGAATTTTATTTTTGTTCAATAATATCCCCCCAATACCAACATATGTGTCCAGCTTGTGTAAGTGTTTACATTTTCACTAGTTGAAATAAGTCCAGGTGGGCTTGAAACAAAGCAGAAAAATGCTGATACTGTGCTTTAACAGAGTACTATGGTTGTGTCAAGGGGAATAGCTTCAAGGGGTCCAAATAGTACTAAGTAGAGAAAAGAGGTCTATTTTAGTAGTCAAGGTAAGAGGATGACAATCATTTGACCTAAGGTTGTAGCAAGAAGAATATAAGAACTTGTTGATTCAGGATGTATGCTGAAGAAATCCTGACTAAACTTACTAATAGACCAGACATCAGGTATGAAGAAAGGAATGGAATCAAGGACACAAATTTACTGATAATTCAGATATTGGACATGGAGAAAAACACTGGAACTAAAAGTGGTTCCTTAATTGTTGACAAAAGACATTAATGAGGAGAAATTTGTGTTAGGAGATGCAAAAAGCTGTTCAACCTAAAGAAGAAAGAATTTTAAGCAAGATGAGATTGATGAACTGTATCAACCATGTCAACAGGAGGCAGAATGAGAGAGAACGCAAATATTTCACATTGGAGTGTGTTAAAATGAAATTTATTTGGGAAATTGGTAGTTCATATTTCAGTGACATGTTGGTTAGAATCAATGACTATCATGTGAAAGGATTAGGGATACAAAAAGGGTGAGATAGCAATTAAGCCGAATCTCACAGTTTTGCTGTGAGAGGGATATATTTATCAGTTGGTAGAAATTATCAAGAAGAGAAAGAAAACTGCTAGCAGTATGACAGGTGGCTGTGAAGGAAATGGGAGCAATAAAGTGCTTCTGAATGGAAGAGCAAATGAGAGTCAAAGCCAGAGTGGAGGGGCATTAACTCTCCACATGAAATTCATGAGAATAAATTAAGACTTGACTGACGGGTCAGCTTTTGGAGTCTTCTGAAACATTAAGCTGCTCAAGTATAGACTCAAAGTAAGGTGACAGTTAGGAAAACCCAGGAAGAGAAATCCTCTGAAAACCGACATGGAGGAAGAAACAAGGGAGCAGAGCACAGAGGCCAGGACTCCAAGCTCCTGAGCTACTGTATCCATTGAGGGTGGCAAGCAACACATGGACATGAAGTGGGAGAGTGAGGAAATGCAAGAGCATCAATGTCCTGCAGCCTGTGTGTGTGAAGGGGGAGAGATTTACTTAGCTCTCAGTTTGTAGAGATGTCGGGCCATAATCAGGGTGACTTGGCAGAGGGGCAACAGTTCATGGCAGCAGAAGACAGCAAAGGCAATCAGAGGCAGGGAAGGAAGAAACCTTTCTGTCCCTTATATTGTATGCAGGCTACCCACTCTAGGGTGGGTGTAACACTCATACCCATAATCCCAGGACATTGATTGTAGTAAAAATCAATCACACATACCTACATTCAGCTACCTGCAAAAAAGCCCCATCTAAAATGGGGGGCATCTAGACACAAACTATAACAGAAGGTTAGTAGCTGCAGTATCAGAGAGCAGGGCATCTGACACTGAGACAACCTGGAGAGCCTGGTCGAACACGGACTCTTGCAGTGAAGCTTAGAGAACCTGATGGTGTGGCTCTGGTCTGTGACCAGCAGGTCCCTAGATACCTAAGTCACCACAGTGATTGTGAGCCTGTATGTTGGAAGAAAGGCAATCAGGAAGTACTGAGAGGTAATTCATATGGGTACAGAGGGCCCAGCTGGGGGGAAAGCAGTCAAAGAGGAGAAGGGACTTGAGGACAGTGACATGGAAAAGAAGCTGAGTGACTCATTTATTACAGGGCAAATCCAAGTTGGCCAGTTTCTCTGGTAATAAGCTCCCTGGCTATTAGAGACATAAATTTCTTCAGGGATAGAGAGAGTGAGAGAGAATTCAGGACAATAGATTTTAAAAAATAAAAATGAATGCTTCACTTAGACGTTCTAATGGAGAGTACAATTACCACAGAAGCACCACTTCAAATGTACTGCATCAGGGTGAGAAGAGCGTGGTGAGCACTGACGTTTTGTCCAGCCTGGGATTTGTTGTCAGGTAGAGACAAATGCTGTCTTCGGTTTGAAGTAATTTCTTCCTTCTCTATTCAGATGTCACGAGACTCTTAGCAGCCTTACCCCAGGCTTTGTGTCTGTGCTGAATGCTTACACAGGACATTGAGAAAACTGAACACAAGCCGTTTGTCATTCTCTATTGGTTCAAGTTGTAAAATATGTTTTTTTAAACTCCAAGTATGCATTTAAAAAGAGCTTTAAGCTCACCCAAAGGGCCAGGTCAATTTGAGCAGAGTGTTTGGTGCAGATTGCTGACTTGATACTGCTGAAAGGAGGGAAGCAGCATGCCAGCAGAGCTTGGCAGATGGGCGTGGGCATTGTCCCTGCGGGAGCACCTTAACCCTGAAGCTGGACATGTTGGCCTCTTCGGGCAACTGCGAATGGGGGACAGACTTCTAGAGAGATTAGATATGTGAGACGCACAATGGGAGCTATGTGTTCAGAGATGGCTGGACCCTCACTTTTTCTGTACCTGTGGCTAGTGCGCATGCAGTTCCCCTGTGCCTAATTGGTGCAGGCCATAGCAAGGCAGGGGGGCAAATGAGCTGAAGACCTCAGAGTTCCTCGGTTCAATTCAGGCTCTGAAATGTGCTAGCTTTATAATTCTGGCCAAATTATGCACTGCACATCTGAGAAAGACAGTCATAATAATAGTTAGCTTCTAGGATTCTGTTAAAAATTTAATGAGGGAATGTATGACAAGTCCTTAGTACAGAGCCTGCTCAGTGTAACCGTTGAAAACACTGTAGATGTTATGGGGTTATTGTTCAGTTTACTAACAATCTTGTAAGTGAATCTCAAGCATACTGTAGCAAATTTTAGCATCAACATGGAACATTAACATGAGAAAAACAAGGAAATGTGAATAAATTTTATCTTTTATCTAAGCCTCTAAGAAAAAAAAAATGTTTGAGCTGGAAGCCAGTGAGATTAAAATGAAAGCCTAAGTAGCATAGAATGCAAAAACAGGATTTTTAAATAAATGAAATGGGAACAAAATATACACCAAAGTTTATGATGCAGCAAGCATTTCTGTCATTAACTGCACTCAGTGACTTAGAGTCTCTGTCTAACAGCTACCCTTCTTATCTAATTCAATTCAGTAGACGTTTGCTTACTCTGCCTGTGTTTGTGCCAAAAATTCATGAGAACACCACAAGAAAGAGCAGAATAAAGGTATAAATAAAAGAACATGATTGAATCGTCCAGAACACAGAAAGCAGTTTCTCGGGTCATGTTGAAATCTGGCATTTCAAGGCTGTACTTCCTCATCTATTAAATGGGGATAACAGTAATACTGACTTCTGCACAATTACTGTAAAAATTAAGTGAGATGAGTGAGATGGGAAATTAATGCACTACTGCTGTGACAGTGCTCATTTTAAACACTGACCAACGCACATTCCTTGTCCGTGCCTTCTTACCCCTTACTGGATGCTCCTTCTCCCTCGCCTTTGTTGCGTGTTATCCTCTGACTTCTCTCTGTCCTCCCTCACTGGAGAAAACTCGCAGAGGATCATGGTTTTAAATAGCCAATAAGCATTTCAGCATAAAGCAAGCACAGCATCAAAAATGTAATAATCAATATTATTAAGTAGGCAGCATGTAATATTATTTTGTACAATGTTTTCAAAAACAAAAAGGCCCCAGTATGCAGCATTCACAGCATATCACTATCTTAAGTAAAGACAGATCAATATGAATTGATTTTTCTCAAGGGCCGGGGTAGTACTGCGCTTTGCCCACCCCCTCTGAGCTACAGAATCGTGTCATCAACTGTCCAGTAGACATCTCCATTTCAATACATGCACAGCATCTCATGCTTACCAAGTCAGAAATAACTGTGGATTCTTCACTCTTACTGCCCTTACGTCCGCATGCCCCCACAGGCATGCACACACACACACACACAAAATTTGTATTGTCTAGTCTTTCCTATCTTATAGAATAGCTCCACCATTCACAATCAGTTAAAAGCTAACACCGGAAATCCTCTCAGTTCCACGTTTCCTTCACTCCTCACATCAGTCTATCACCAAGGGCTCGCCACCCTAATTTGAAAATTTATCTTGAATCAACTTCTCAGTCTCCATTTCTCCAAGTCCAGTTCCACCCCTGGTCGTTGCCAGGCTGAGTTGCTGCAGTAGCAGGCTGCTGAGTGTTGCTGGTTCCTTCCTTGCCTCCTGGAGCAGAAGTCAGAGCCTGTCCTCCAGGCGAAGTGGACCCACAAGCTGCTCTGGCTGCACTTAGAAATGCCGCCCACAACCGGGCCCTTCTGACCTCATGCCCTTAGCATCGATCACTTTCATTGCAGTCCAGAAATCCTAGTGTTTCCTCTGTGCGTTGGGCAGGAGGAGCACAGCGACCCCACAACCCCAAGGCATTTGAGCTTGCTGTTTCTTCAGTGTGAGATCCTTATCCCCATGCACCCCAGCACCTACTGACTGAACGTTCTAGTCTTAGCTTACCTGTTATGTCCTAGGCTAGGCCCCCTTTCACTCTTCTTTATAAAATAACAACCTCCGTTCTCTTTCTACCATTTCATTCTCTCTTGTAACACTGATTACTACTTTATATATCACTCTATATATCACATGTTCACTTATATCTTGGGTAATATTCTATCTCCTTTGCCCATTATCTGTAGGTTGAGACATAATTACGTTCTTTCTTGCAGCTCCTGGTGTACAATACTGACTATTTACATGCACATACATGAATTCTGACTGGATTTAAAATACAGTGTTTGTTAAAGTTATTTGTAACAATATAAAAATTAGAAATTCTTTAAAGGTTTGCTTTATCTCATGGTCCATCTAAATGGAATAAATGTTCAAAGTACAAATTATTGTATATAGCTTCACAGTTAAAAAGATTAAAAAATAGATAAAAATTTGTTCTAACTGCGGCTGTCTCTGAATAAAAGAACTGAAGATAATTTTGTCTTCTTTCTATTTTTATGTGTTGTCCATTTATATTTATTATTCATTAGATTAGATTCTCTTTGGCAAATAATTTATGATTTTAAGTCTTCAGAATAAGAAAGCATATGCAGCAACAAATAACATTAATAAAACCTTGAAAGCATACTGTTTTTCATGGATAACTAACAGAACTAGCAGATTCAGTCTAAAGCAAATCTGTCATTTATAATCATTTATGTGTTTTTAACTGATCAAAAGAGGTGAATGAATTAGGCTAGTGACTGAAGAGGGAAGGAGTGAAAGCAGAGAGCATAAATTTTGTTCATTGTTCTGTTTTCACATTTAGTGCTGAGAAGAAGGGACACAGAGCAGTATTTTTCTTCAAAAGCTCCCCATGTAGAGCTGTTAAACAATACATGGGTGGACCAGTGACATTTGAATTTCAAACCAATAACAAATAATCTTTAGTACAACTACACCCTCTGATATTGCCCAAGGTTACTTAAAATCAGAATTAGGTGTTGCTTACCTGAAATTCAAACTCACCAGCCGTTGTATATTTCTATTTGCTAAATCTGGCAACCCTCTCACTGACCCAATTTTGAAGAGAAGAATCCACATGATTAGAAGAATAGGAGAAGAAGTCTTGTGAGGTGTATGAACCTATTTCAGTACTGGAATATTACTTGGGTCCAAGCTTCAGTGAGACATTTGAAAAGATGAGACAATCAGATATTTGAACAATGACCAACTGAATATGTCTCACTATTAAAGGATTGTAGTTAATCTTTAAAGTATGGTAATAATGTTATGGCTATAATTCTACTAAAAATGACCTTGTCTTTTGAGAATAGATATTGAACAAGGCCAATGTTTACTCCAAAATAATCTGGGTTGAAGGAATGCAAGTAAGTAGATGGAGTTATAGATGAAACACAACCGGCACATCAGATGCCGAGGCTGACTGATGGACAGATGAGGCATAAGTGCAAATGTATGTAACATATGGTATATACCTAGCCATCATGATATATCATGCAAATACCAAGCCAAAGAAGATGGTTGCTACCATCTATATTAATATCAAACAAGATGGACTTCAAGGCAAAGTCTTTACTGATGAGAAAGGCTCATGGAGAAGACTATCTCACTAGGACATACACTGTGACTGTATTCAACTGACACTATTGTTTCATATTATATAAAAGCAAAATTGACAAAATATGAAAAATTGATAAATCCATCATCAAGGTGGGTGATTTTAACATAACTCTAAGTGTATAATAGGTAACAGAAAATAAAAATCAATGAATACATTAGAAAACAATTATTTATTCAATAGTCACATAGAATCCTTCTCCAAGGAAGCAGGTAACACATGTTTTTTTCAGGAATACATGTAATATTCACAAACATTAGCTATATACCAGGGTATAAAGGAAGTCCCATTGCACATGCCTGCAATCCCAGCACTCTGAGAGGCTGAAGCAGGAGGATCACAAGTTCCAGCCTAGTCTGGGCTACTCGGCAACTTTGTAAGACCTTGTCTCAAAACAGAAAAATGAAGAAAGGGCCGGGTGCACAACTCAGTGTGAATGCCCTGGGTCCAATCCCCACCACTGCAAAAAACAATTAATTAAGTCTCATTTTATTTTAGTTTTAAACACATTAACTGTACAAATTAAGGGACTCCACTGTGGCCTTTCCGCACACGTGTCAGGCACAGTGTTGCCAATCTACCTGTTCCTAGCTTCTCCCTCTCCTCCCACCCCGGGGGCCCCTCCTAATCCTTACAGTGACTAAATTGGCATAAAAATAAGTCAATTCTCTGATAGTAACACTATAATTTACAACTTGGTAGTAATGAACAATGAAAAATGCATACATTTGGAAAATTTTAAATTCATTTTAAAATCACTTATAGTCCAATATGAAATTAGAAGTTATAACTTCATCCCACCAGGACCCAGGAGATGCAGTGGAACATTGTGTGGAGCTTTAGAAGCTCATAACAGATAAGAAAGGCTGGAAATATACATGTAAGGTGTTCATGTCAAAATATTAAAGAATCACCCCCAAGTACTTGAAAGGGGTGACTAAGGATGAGAGCAGCGTTAGAGAATAACAAAATAAGAATACAATAAAAAGAAAGAAATCAAGAAGATTTATAACATTTTTAAAAGATCTGGCCAAGGGAAACAATAAAAGAAAAAAAAATACAGTAATCAGTTCTAAACACAAAAAGGGATGTAGTTAGATCTAGCCAAGATTAAACAGATAAATGAAAACTGTTACATAAATTTATATAAAATACATCTTGTTGAGACCAACTTGAAATGAAATTGGAAGCCTGAGTAATCCTGTAACTGTATTCCAGAATAAAGTCAAGAATTCAAAATCTACATACAACAAAAATATTAGGCTGAAAAGATTTTATAGGAGCACGTTATCATGCTGTCAATAAAGAAGTCTTTTCAACATTTTGGTAAGTTTATCTAAGACTTAAGATAGACTAGAGGGCCGGGGAGATGGCTCAGTGGAATAAGTGCTTCCCTGGCAAACACAAGGGTCTGAGTTCAATCCCTGGTTCCACCAAAAAAAAAAAAAAATGTCTAAAGATGACTAATGCCCAGCTCAATTTGGAAGGCTGGCAAAGCTTTCACCAGCACCCACCCCATATACATACCAGCCCCCTACACATGAGTTCTTAAGAATTTTGCACATGCCTAGGAATGTGAACAAATCCAGGAGAACTCATCTCTGGCTCCGAGTCATCTAATTCCTGCACCCTAATGTGACAGAAAACTTCAGTCTCCTCAGAGTGCTGGGTCCACAGCTCTACATTTCCGTCTGGGTGAATCTCATGCTGAGCGGATAAAAAAAGCTAGTGTCTTTATCTGTCATTTACACATAAAGTTCACGACCACGGAAGAGTAAATAATGCTGTTTGTCATTGCATGTGTAATAAAGTACAAAATAAATGAAAGAGAGCAACAAACATAAAATTCAGGAGAAATACTTCCAGAAAGACAGAGAAAGGGGTATATTATGCAGGAGAGTCTCCCCATGATATTAATAATGTTTGAGCTCTTGCTTTAGGTTATAGAGATGGAATTTTCTGTTTAGTGATCATGCTGTACAATTGCAATATTTATTATAGCCCACGTTGTTTATGTTTATGTCCATTTCATGCTATAAGATGCAAGTGTTAAATGTACAGCTTGGTGATTTTCACATATATCTGTAGCCTTTTTATACCAAATATTTCACAACACAATGAAAACTGATTCTGATATTTGTCCATAGTTTGCACTTGTTTTTAGACAAAGTCTATTAGCCGTAAGTTTGTCACTACGTCGTCATTCTTTTCTCTAAGGATGTGGCTGATCCAAGAAGAATTCTAATATTCCTGCTGAAATCCCAGCGTCACTTAAGGATGTTAAGGCAGAGTGACTTTTGCAGAAAGAAAAGCTTTTTCATACTGAAATAGAAAATTTGTTTACAAAACGCATGTTTTAATAAATGGGCTTGCTCAAGGCCGACGCAGAGCACCGCGGAAGGCGAGGCGGCAGCCTCACGAGGAGGAGCCCTGAAGCGGAGGCCCTGACGGCTTTTGCAAGGGCTATTGAATTCCAATTTCCTCCCACAAGCTTCGCACTCTCCCTGGATGGGCAGGCTGGCTTTCTAAATTTCACACTGCTCTCAATCAAACTCATAACCTTTTTCTAAAAAAAAAAAAAAATTGTCTGCCCATTTAAGATACATCAGATTCGGCACAAACTTAATTCTTAATATTTTAATATGTGTCTACTGAGGAAAAGGTAACCAAACCACCCCACCCCTTCCATGTTGGTTTTTTATTGCAGTAAAAAAATGCCTTAGATAATCAGTTTATAAAGATAAAGAGTATTTTTGGCTCATGATTATGGAGGTTCCAGATCATCATTGGTTGGCTGACTTCAGTCTGAGGCGAGGCAGCACAGCATGGCCTATAGAGTAACATTGCTCGCACCACAGCAAAGACGAACAAGAAAAGAGGAAGGGGAGTGCGCCCCTTGGTTCACTTCAGGTGATCTGAAGATCCCTCTAGGACCCCACCTCTGGAAAATCCCATCACTTCCCAACTATGCCACCCTAGGGATTAGGATTTAACATACGAGCCATGGAAAATGGCCAACATTCACACAACGGCATCTCACACACCAAGCACGGGTTGCACAATAATCATGGTTTTATTAGTTTTCATGAAAAGAACTGTGCAGCTCAAGCAATCTGACAGCAACGAGACTTGAAGCAGTCGTGATGCAAGCAGTTGGAAGAATTCTGACAGCCACTGGAGGCCGTCAACAGACGGAATCAGTGAGAAAAAAATAGCTGCTCCTTTTTCCAGTGAAATGGTTGTTACAATGTCAATTGATTCTATGTCGGTTTGAGCCCACCCAACCTTGGGAATTTTTATCATAAAGAAATAGATTTTTTTTTCCCTAACTGCAGAAGGATGAAGCATCTCCCTTTTATGTTGTCACACTAAAATGAATGCAAAACTCCTGTGGGCTTTCAGATCATGTACTATTGACAACTTCAGTTTAGAAAAAAATGTATATACAGTCTTTTCTCACAGAATCAATCAATTTCATGTGTTAAATTAGAATTTATAAGTACCTTAAGTTCAAGTTATTTCTTTGTGTCTTCTATAATACACAGCAAACTCTTTTTAAAGTAATGTGTGCTTGATGAACATCTTTTTAGTCCTGTAGAAGATGGCATTTGTAAGACTTCTGCTGAGAGGTGAAACTCTGGTTTTTCCTGTATAGACATAAGGAAAAGGCCACAAGTCAGGGTGTTAGGGAAGGGAAAGGAAGCCACTTGTCACTATTAAAAGCAGGCACTGACACCAGCATTTTTATTTTCCTTACACTTAATTCAGACAAAGAAATAGAAGATCAGTATTATTCCAGTTTGATTACTGTCATTGCAGTCACTCTTGTTTTATTTTAGCTGGGGAATAAGCATATGTTTAGGGAGCTTGCTAACAATTTACGACCCTATGTTGACAGGATTTGCTATTGATTTCTGACTCACAACCTCACACCATTGTCTCATTTTGTTTTTCCCACTAAGATGTTGCCATTTTCTCTCTAACCAAGAATCTGCAATTAGACAATTAGAATAAAATCTTGATCTTCTCTGGTTCCACTCAATTAGGTTAAGAAGAGGAGCTAGTGGGGTGTTTTTATGTTTCAGTTTCAGGATTCCTATATTGCAAAATTTGTCCATATCCAACTATGAATAAGGACTTCATGCAACTCCAAGCAGCCAGGGCTAAGGACTTGATGGTGAGCCTTACTTTACCTGGGAGGTATATCCTGGGAAGAACAGGCAGAGCATTGGATGGGACTCTTCTGGGTGGGTGGGTTTTGCTAGGATACTGAGGACTGCTGTTAGGATAGAAGGTTACTTTATCTATCTCTTTGCTAGAGGTGAAGATAATTGTTGATCATTAAAATGTGAGTCAAGCCCAGGGAGTTGGCTCAGTGACATAACTGGCAAGTGCAAGGTCCTGAGTTCAATCCCCAGTCCTGGAAAAAGTGGGGGGGTGGGGGGGTCAAATCAGGGAAAGTTTTAAGCCAGGATCACAAAACCTCATCTGAGAGAGTTAATATACATAGTAATGCATCTGCTTTACACATAGACTTCAGAGCTTTCAGAAAGTACCCAGAAGCAGTGGGTTGTCTAAAGAATTTTCCTAGAGATTAAAATACTTGTAATTAGACTCAATGGGCAGAATCAGACTTAGGCAGATCAAACAGAATCTCCTGACTTGAAAAGACCAGGACTGCAAAGAAGCAGTATCACTCCCTATCCTTCATTGCACTGGAGCCTCACTGGGTTGTTCAGAGTCTATCTTTTCCCACTATGTCTATTTTAAAGAATAATCACCTTGTGAGAGACTGTAAACCAGATTCTCTGCAATGAAGATGGATCTTGGCAGACCATTTCCCCAGCTGAAGTAACAGTCCTCAACCCTAGATCACAAAACTGGGGAAAATGAGGAGGAAGTGTCTGCTGGAGTTAACTAATTTCTTGTGGCTTTTCTACTTTCATTTAGCCCCTCACCAACAGGCAGGTTCTTGGTTGCTGTTTTGTTGTTACTGGTAGATTCAGTTGCCTGAGGGAATACTCCCTGATATCCTGAAGAATAGAAGGGGTATACACAAGGAGGCCCAAATCCTGAAAGAGAGCTGGAAAGATGGCTTCTAGTCCCTTCAGCAGACTCTCTGCCACTTGAGAAATGGATCTAGTGGTCATCAAAG
Source organism: Ctenomys sociabilis (assembly GCA_004027165.1). Classification (NCBI taxonomy): domain Eukaryota; kingdom Metazoa; phylum Chordata; class Mammalia; order Rodentia; family Ctenomyidae; genus Ctenomys; species Ctenomys sociabilis. Next base: position 45,739 of record PVKA01001531.1, read on the forward strand.
GTGTTTTGTTGCCAAGTTATTGGCTTGCATGCAGGTACAATTAATGATGAGAAATGACAATTGTGCCAGGATCTGGGTTTCTGCGGTTCTTTGGCTGCTATCTCCAAAGGGTAACGTGTTCTATTACATCACTTGGAGAACCCAAAGATGTAAAGGTCACTGCAAATCAAATTACCCTTGGATACACTTTCTGATAATTGCACTTTTCCATAGCAGGATCACAGAATTTTATAACAGAAAAGAACCTCAGAGATTACACAGTCCAGCTGTTCTCATTTCACAAATGAGGTAACCAGAAAGCATATTTAGATCCATGTCACTGTCATGACCTTTCAACAAAAACACATACCTAAATTTTTCTCCATCCTGTTTTAATCCTTTCACAGAACAAAGAGGCAGGGAGGATAAAAGTTCTACACACTGTTACAGAAAAATTTAACTAGAAAAAAAGTCATCGTGTCTCATACCATGTTATTTTGCAGAGGGAAAACCCTCATAAAAGTCATATTTAGAAGTCATAAGTCTCTAGTCATGTTTAGTTATTTGTGGTTTTTGCAGGATTCTCAGGGCTCACTGGCAGACAGGTGAGATATATCTGAGTCTTTCTACTGTTTATTTGAATTTGATTTGATCTCTGAATCAAGTTTATTCAAAACACAGGTTGCATGACTTGCATTTGGCTTAAGAAATGAAAAGCCTTGGTGAATGCACCAAAAGGGTTTGTCTGTTATGGCGTTCTGATTTCTTAGGCTCCCTCCTTCTCTGTGTGTGTGCCTACCTGCCACCCGTCTGCTTCAATTTCTTTCATATGTATGGCACACAGATGGAGATTCCTAGGCTAATATGATAATGAATAAGAAATATATAATAGGTTTTCTTACAACTTTCTATTTAAAAAAAAAAGATCAAGTCACTTGAAAAAATCAAACATAAAGCTGTATGCAAAGTATAATTCTAATGATATAATTAAATTTGTATGTCTTTTTATGTAAAGCTATCAATCCTGCACCTTCTATTAGTTATGATAGAATACTTTACATAAGTCAATGTCATGACAGTTTTGAAACTCTGATTCAACACAGCAGAACAATTTATGTCTTCACCGAAGTAATACGCAGATTGATCAATGGAGCCTTCTTTCCTCTTGTGGTTTCATCACCTTGGATACCTCATCTCCTAGACTTTAGTGGTATGTGAAGGAAACACCCAGGGAAGCACACAGTGCTGGACTTCCTTGGCCCAAAAGTGAGCCGTGTCTCTTATACACACTGGGAATTCTCCAGAACAATTTACACAGACAGACTCGACTACAGGAAGACCTGGAAATGAAGGGAAATGCATGGATAGATGGAGACCCTTACTGTCTCTGCCACTAACATTTTAACCACAGTCCTGAAGCTCAGAGATCATTATTCAACCTAACTACCTATTCCTCAAGAATGAATTTCTGAGCCTCGATAGCCAAACATGTAGTTATTCTGTGACTTATCTTGATACTGTATAACTTAGGTATTAAACTATGAAGTAAATTACAGCATATCTAATATTTTACAACTTGGGAAAAGAGACAGGAAAAACTAAAATTAGTTAAAAACCTAGAAAATATACATGGACAGCAAAAGATGAAATATTGGTAAATATTCTTTGTTACTACAGCTGTTCATAAGCCTGGAATTGATATAATGGTTTTTCTTTTTCTACTCTATATTTTAAGTTCTCACGATTTCACACAGATTCTCCATCTCATAAGAAGCCTGAAACTTCATTTCCAGAATTTCCATCCCTTGATGGGTCTACCTGTGTGTCACTGTAGATCTCATTATAGATCTCTATTAGCTTTTCTGGAGGTGGCAATGCTACGAGTTGTCCCAGAAAATCTCTTCCTTTCCTGTCATGTTTTCTTTGCAGCCATTATGCATGGCCATTCCTCATTCTCTGACAGGGTGGATGAGGACGGTTAATATATTGCTCTTATAATTTCCATATTTATGGTGTCTCATAGTAATCCTAAGTAGGTAAGTAGCAAATTTCAACACAGAATTTAGAGGAACATATTTGATAACCCATAGTAACAGCATTTGCCCCCTAAAAACAGATCCCTAAATCAGGCATGCTTGCTTACAGTCCTGGCATGAGAAGAAGCTTCCTTGAGTTGAAGGCCAGCCTGGTTCACATGGTGAGTTCAGGGCCAGCCTGAACTGCATAGTGAGAGCCTGCCTGAGAGAGAGAGAGAGAGAGAGAGAGAGAGAGAGAGAGAGAGAGAGAGAGAGAGAGAGAGAGAGAATTGAGATTTATGGAATCAGTACACTTTCAAGTTGCGCAGAAAAACAAAGCAAAAGTTTTCAACTATAACATGAGGTTTCACCATCATTTTTATACTTGGCTGGCTGAATAACCCTTGTTTTCTGGCTATGAAAGAAATAAGAGAATATATTGGTCAATAGAACTGAGCATATTGCGATCTGCAACACAGTTCCCTAACCTTAAGAAGTCTCTTGGCCAGCAGATATTGAGTTTAAGGATGCCATTTCCATTTCATTAAGGACAGTTGCTTATAAGAAATGTGCACGGTGGGACCCAAGAAGCCCTCATGCCCCTAACTATTGCACTGGGTTCTTTTCTTTAGCAAAATTACTTCTAGGATAAAGAGATTTCAAAGTTCTGGGGCTCATGGGGTGCAGAGGGCTAGGAAGAGCTTTGTTCTCATCTTTAAAAACAATTTTAAAATTCCATAAACTAGGTGATGGCTCCTTAAAAAAATTTTGGGAACCCTGAAGTAGAGAACATAGACACTGGCTTACTTGGACACAGACAGAAAAATTCAGTTAGTATTATTAACAAAACTGAAAATAATAGCAGATACCAATGCACATATTGAAGCCCAGAATGTACAAATTATGACCTGAGTCAAATCTACCCATCACCTCTTTCGTAAATAAAGTTACTGGCAAACAGTCTTCTCCTTCATTTACATGTAGTCTATGGGTGTTTTTAGCTTTCCTAGGGGAGAAGCGAGCCATAGAAATAGAGACTACATAGCCTACAAGTACTAAATATTTACTACCCTTTAGAGAAACTATTTGTCTTGTTCTTGGCCTAAATTCAGACTGCTGAAAATATTTAAAGATGAGTGGTTTGGCTTGAGCCACTACCTGATTCCTTATATCCCAGTCAGTTCAGATACAAAGGCTTCTTTCCTAAGAACCCTGATGTATTTTTTCATGCATATATTTTACCTCATTTTCCTCATTTATTTGGTAAAGGTGTTGGAGTCATTTCCAAGGGTAACTATCAACTGGAGATAGGGTAAAAATGGAATATGGGAACTTACTGAACGTAGGCTCTGAGCTCACTCATCGCTGGGAACCTAAACTATCATGTGGCCCATGGGTTAAGTGATTAATAGAATCCTCATCTGAGTCTCACAGTTGACTCCATGTATGGGTTGAAGCCCCTCCCTCATGCTAGTAATTTATTGTATTTCCAGTGGCTGGTAAGATTTCTGCTTCAACACTCCATAATACGGAAGGAAAAATATGGTAGGACTATGATTTGAAGTCCACTCATCTCTTACTTTCTACACAAATTGTAGATCAAAAGCCATACTACAGGGCTGGCTAAATAGTTCAGTGGATTAAAGCACCTGCAAGCAGGTGCGAGGGCCGGAGGTTCAATCCCTGGACCTGTGTGCTGGCCCCGCCCCTGGGACATGCTGAGATGGCAATTGAGACTGGGCATGGTGGTGCACACCTGTAATCCCAGCTTTTGGGAGGCTGTAAACAGGAGAAGCACTACGAATCCAGTCTAGTAGTGAGAACCTGAACACTCTGTAGACCCTTTCCTAAAATATAAAATGAAAACAAAAAGAAAACAAACAAAAGAAACACTACATGCCTGGAAGACAGTAACGATTCTGGCAGAGGCTCCAAAATGAGTTGGGATGGGGATCCCTTCATCTTCCATGTAACTATGCATTGTGTTTGACCTAGGCTTGGGACACGTGTGTCTTTTGGAGAATGACTATGATTACTCATCAAAACTATCATCAAAACTGCAAAAGGGAGGTAGATCATATTGCAGTTACAATCTTGATCCCTTTCATGGAGCAAACCAATGTGGCTTCTGATCAAATTCAGCTATGAATCTGATAATTTTTTTTCTTTATTCCAGTAAGTAGACACCTAGAGCTGTTTCCACTTAGCAGGACTACAAGTGCATCTTCACTTCCCAGATATAGCGCTCTGTCTACCTTCTACTGAGGTACCTGGGGTCCTTTATGTTGCACATTGATGATGTCATAAAAGCTTGGAAATAAAAAGCAGCTTAAATCCCAAAATCTTCTAGTAAATTATGGGCCCAAAATTGGAAGATGACTTTGTGAACATTCACTGAAATGCTAGTGATCAAATGGTCAGTCACATTCTAGGACATCCGCACCAAAGGGTAAGCCATATTTTTATTACCTATACCCATAAACGGAGCAGGATGGTTGCGACTTGGGGTATGAGTGCCAAAGTCAGAATACTTGGAGTAAAGCCCAGGTCCCACTCCGACTTCCTGTGTGTCCCTGAGCAAGATCCCCCACTTCTCTGTGACTCAGTTTCATCAACTGTGAAAGAGTACATGGCACTTGCTGGCTTTCAATAATGATGATCATGATAATAATGAAAATAAGTAGTGGCATTTTTTCTTTGAAATGTGTTTTAGAATTGAACTCCAGTACAACTTGAAGAAAGAAGCTACCTGTCATTAAGCCAAATTTAGTGTGTGACAAGTATTTGCAAACTTGAAAAATATCTCATGATCCTAAATGAGTAAGACTGTTACTAAAACTTTTGGAAAGGATCACAGTGACTTACATCTTGGAGCAGTGGTCCTCACTGTGCTCTACGGATGCCCCACGATGCCCAGTGTTCCTCAGAAGGCCCAGAAGTTGGGACTCTTTATAACCAAATTAAAGCGCTTCTTGCCTGTTTCTGTTCCACTGCCCCTTGTCCTGATGGTGCAAAAGTGATGCTGAATAAAAATGGTGTGTTTGCAGGACTCAAGGTGCGGCACCCAACCGTGCTGGTGCTTATTGCATTCGTCCCCCTAAATTCTTCTTCTCCAAGCACTATAAGTACACACGAAAGGAAAATTTCATGTTCTCAAAATCCACAGAAAAGCAGTTCTTCTTCATTTTGTCAACTCATGAGAACACACCTTTTTAATATTCCGTGTGACGGAGTGGGAATTGCACTTAGATTGCTGCTATGTATGAAGCTCCATAGTTGTCTCAAGAGAAACACTAGAGTGAGTGCTGGAGCGGTGAGCCCTTTTCTGGCCCCTTTTCTCCTTGAGCACTATTCTGACCTGAAAGAGCAGAGCAGCTGACAGGCAACATGTCAACTGGGGTTATTTTCACTGGGATATTTGACAACCATTTTCTTGAAAATAAGCAAAGTGACCCAGGGACTTCAAAGGGAATGACTGACATTCGTTGTCAGTGATAAGATTCAAATTCTTGACCAAAAATTAACCTTTGAGAAAACCTACCACCACTATGAGCATGCCAGTTTCCAAACACTTTAAAAGAAAGATGACTTTTCTGATGAGACTTTTGAGTCATAGCAACATATATTAGATAGGAAGAAATGGGTAGCTAAGTGAGCCACTATTTTCCAATGGACCAAAACACAGTGGTACTATACGATGCATAGGTGAATAGTCCAATAAATTGCAAGCTAGGATAGCATATTTTCACACAACAATACAAACTTAATTAATATAGTTTCAAGTTCCATATTTATTTATTTATTTAAAAGCAATAAACTTTTATGAAACTATCACATCTCAGGTTTCTATATAGTATTAAAAAGGAATCTTCACAGTTATCTGAAAAAGTTATAAGAATATTTCATTTCTTGATTCTAGGTTGTATTCATGTGCTTCAAACAAAGTGACATGTTGCCACAGATTAAACGCAGAGGTGAAGGAGAGATTCTGTAGCCTCAACATTAAAGAACCTTGAAAAAAAATGTAAGAGTGCCATTTGTCAGTCATCTTTTGGAGAATACAATTATTTCTCTTTAAATAGTTCCTCTTTGTTTAATATGGAATATGTTTTTTGCTTCAATTTAAAATTAATTTTAATTTTTAATCTTTACTATGATAAGTACTGAGGCTGGGGAGATAGCTCAGTGGTCTAATTGCCTGCCTGGCAAGCTCAGGGTCTCGGGTACAATCCCCAGTATCTCATGCTGTGCTGGCCTGCCCTGGGCTCACAGTGCAGGCCATCGAAACCTGATGTGGGGGCGCATGCCTCGAATCCCAGCACTGGGGAGGCTGAGACAGGAGGATCCTATGAGTCTGAGCTGTGTAGCAAGACCCTGTACCAAATAAATAAATAAGTAAAAGATTTTTTAAAATATGGTGAGTACTGACTGATAAAAACATGCATAGTTTTTATTCTTAATAATTTTTAATCTTACAAAAGATCCTTTTAATTTTTGAGTATGTATTTATGACACAGAATAGTAGGTTTTGCCTCAGCACTTAGTATGTCGCATACTGTCATTTCCTAACATAGCCTCATTTCCTCTCCCCCACCCCCATTACTTCCCCCGCCCATTCCCTTCCCTAATGTTCTCTTTCTACTTTTCACTATAGGTAACCAAGTTAGACAAACTATTACAGGCAGTCAGGTGGGAAGAGGCCCTAAAGGAGCCAGCGCAGATGATAATTGTGGGAGAGACGGGGACTGCAACTGAGAGCCAGATGTCAAGAGAAAAGAAAGAAGAGACACACTCACAGGCCTCCCAAGGAAAAACATTGGGGATTGGCATTCTAAATAGGCATCCATCACTTTGAGGAATCTAGAAAGAGCTACTAACTTAACTCCCTATAGGGAACGCCCCTGTGCTGTATTCATGCCCTCTTGCCCTATCTGACTGAATCACTTTTACCTGAGCAATTGTACTCTGAATTGTATTGGCTGACCAAAATTTTGTCCCACCTCATGCCCAACTTGCAGTTTCTCATTTTTCCCACATTGGACCCACCTCACATTGTGGATTTGCTCTGTAAAAATCCCTAGAAAAGGCAGGGTCATTGGCACCCCACTGGGGACTCTCTCTCTCTCTCTCTCTCTCTCTCTCTCTGTCTCTCTCTCTCCCCCTCCCTCCCTCTCCAGAAGCTTTCTTCTCCCCCAGTAAATATATTCTGCTCTTAATCTCTACTGTTCATAAAATTCGTTTTTCAGTTTTAGAGAACACAAACTCATAGCAGACACCTAGCAAATTGAGAGTTTCTCCTGTATCACTCCCAATTCATCTGTTTGATTCTTTTAAATTCTATACTCCATATATGAAAGAAAATAAATGATATTTGACATTTACTCTGTCTTATTTCACATAACGCAATGATTAGTTCCATTCATTTTCCTGTAAATGAGGTGATTTTTGTTATTCTTTATGGCTGAATAACATTACACTGCACAATTTCTTTAGTCATTTTATCTGTTGACAGATACATAGATTATTCCCATAACTTGGCTATCGTGAACTATAATATGCAGTATAATGAATTAAAAAATCTTAATGCCCCTACAAAATCCTAATCATCACATAGGCAAATGAATCAAGCAGACGTTTCTCAAAACAAGATACAAACGGGCATAAGTATATAAATAATGTTCATTATCTTTAGCTTTCAGGAGAATGCAAATCAAAACCATAATGAGATTTCATGGCACCTCAGCCAAAATGGTTATTATCAAAAATAAATAAGTAAGAAGTAATAAATGCTGGTAACAATGTGAGAATAAAGAAGCTCCTCTACACTATTGGTGTGAATATAAATTAGTAGAGTCTTTATCGAAATAAGTATGGAACTTCTACAATGCAATAGGAATGTAACTGGATTGTGGTATAATCCAGCAACCTTGCTACTGGATATACATTGAAGGAAATCTCACAGTATGCCAAAGAGATGCCTGTATTCCCTTCCCTTGTCTATTGCAGAGCTGTTCACCATAGCAAGTCAGTAACTCAAGTGCCCATCAATGGATGAATGAGTAAAGAAAATGTGGAGAATATATACAACAGAAACTATTAAGAAATAGAAAGAAATTTTGTCATTTGTGACAACATGAATGAACCTGGAGAATGGTTTACTAAAAGAAATAAGCCAGACACAGAAAAAAGACCACATGATCTCACTCATATGTGGGATCTAAAAATGTTGATCTCATCGAAATAGAGTAGAATGGTGATCAACAGAGGCTGGAAGAGGTGGTGACATGAGGAAGAGGTGTTGGGAAGAGGCTGGTCAAAAGTATAAAATTTCACCTAGAAGGCATGAGCCCAAGGGATGCTTCGTGAAACACAATGATTTTATTGCAAAATGATAAAAGAGTGGAAGTAAAGTGTTCTTGTCATAAAACCAGGTGTATCTATGGCATCATATATGCTAACTACCTAGATATAGTCATTGTACGATTTATATACACTGGAAAACATCACATTTTACCTGGCAAATACTCACATTTGGACCTGTTAATTAAAGTAATTACAATCCGGGTATGGTGGCATATCCCTGTAATCCCAGCACTTGGGAGGCTGAGGCAGAAGGATCGTCTCAAATTTCAGGCCAGTCTGGGCTTCATATTAAGTCAAGGCCAGCCTGAACAACATAGTGAGTCTTTGTTTCAAAAACAACAAACAATAACAACAAAAATAAAAATAAGTCATAAAGAATATAAAAATAAAATCAGATTGATCAACTTTGTTTTGTCGGTGACTAAAAATTGAGGAAAAGGAATCTGAAAGGACTTGATAGCAAGAACCCTTGACTTCTTAAAGAGTCACTCCAGGGCCTGGACGTTCTCTACAGAAACTGAAACTCTTCAGAATAGGTTTTTTTTTTTTTTTCTTTTTTTCTCAAATCTGGCAATAGAAATCCACAGCAAGTGAAGAAGGCTGATATTTTACTTGGCTTCCCACTCAGCTTCAGTTCTTTTCTCCATCTTTTCTTAGCTAAAATGATCATTGGGAGCAAACTGTGGAGGTTTGCTGGTAATGAAACCTCTCAATTGGCAGCTGCACTGTGTTTCCTGACCAAGGCGCTGGCTGGGCCCTGACCTCATGAGGAGGAGAAAATTGAGGAGAACCCTGGTCCTGGGCCACTTCCAAACCCACAAGGTGACAGAAGGATCACAGCCTTCCAAATTGCAAGAGGAAAGGGTACAAGGTGTTATTTCTCAGATTGTCTATTAGTTCAACTTCAGTGGGATTTTGGCAGGATAGCACTGGCTATGATTGAAGACATTTAATTTATCCATAAAAATAAAGATAGAATAAAGGCTATCCATTGCTTAGCTTGGTTTTCTTTTGTCTGTGAAGGATGTGTGTGTGTGTGTGTGTGTGTGTGTGTGTGTGTGTGTGTGTACACCTGGGGATACAAATGAAATGAGCATCTCTGCCTCTCTTTTTGGATGTTGATTTTGCCAATCCTTTCTCTTCAGAATGAATCACTGCCTTTGTATTCCTTTCATTTGAGATTTTATATGACTATCTCAACTGCGCAAAACTTTAGCTAGTTTGATTAATTCTTCAAGCTTTCAAAGAAGCCTTCCTGGGCCTCAATAATAATAAGTCACATCTCCTCCTGAAGTCCTTTCAGGCTCCTGTATTTTGCCCTGGTGTTAGTGTTTGTCATTGTGAAATGTACAACATATTCTACAATATGTTCCTTAATGTCTGACTCAGTAACAGAAATCGCAAGAGGCCAGGAACACTATGTATCTTATTTGCACTGAAACCTGGTATTTTGCACACCACAGACACTTAAATATTGAGCCAAATTTTGAGTGCAATGCTGGGGAAATAATTCTGCAATCTAAGTGTCTGTCTGGCAAGTGCAAAGACTCAGGTTCGATCCCCAGCAGCACAGGCTGAGCCAGCCATGGGACCCTGGTACATGTCGTGCTGGCCACTGAGATCAGACGTGGAGGCACATGCCTATAATCCCAGTGCTAAGGAGGCTGAGACAGGAAGATCACTACAAGTCTGAGCCACAAAATGAGACCCTGTACCAAATAAGTAAGTAAATGGGGAAAATATTAAAGAATATCTTCAGTCTAAATCCAAACTCTTACTGTAATGAAATACTATGTATAAGACATTTAGCTCACAGATTGTGATATAGGAAACCCACAATAAATGTCAATAATATTGTCCTTTTGAGCCCTGTATCAGCTTTGGGAAAGGCACGTACAATTTTCCATTTTTAAGTGAGGAATACACTCCCAGAGTGTATGAGCACACATCCCTGACAACAAGCAGAGGCCACGCTTAAACAGAAGTCTTCTGAATTGCTCTTTATAGAGAACTGCATTCTAAAACGAATACAGCATGGCTGGTGAAGGAGCCCAAGCCTCTGCAGCCTCCACCCAACTGAGAAATTCCATCCCAAGTGTCTGACCCAGAAGCAATATCATTGCAACTTAACTTTGTCATCTTTGTGGTGGCGGCTATTTCCCATCTCCAAGACAAGGCTTCCATTAGGACGGACACTGATGGTCTCAGATGGCAAGCTTAGATTCCTCTGCATCAAGGTGGAACTGTTTTATGCAACACCTGGCCAAAGAGATATAAGAGTAATAGATAAGCGAGTATTCCAGGAAATCTGCTGAAAGGAAGCTGACTTCCCTAAAATGTTCCCTTTTGCCTTAAAATATAAGAGCAACAACTGATGTCCCATGACCCATTATGTAAGTGGGACACGGTAGCAACAGGCTGATGAACAAGCACCAGAAGTCAGACTTCATAGAGAGCCCTTCCCAATCCTCATCATGGTCCAGAAAGTTTATATTTGCAACCCCACAGAAAGATCGCTGGAATCCCATTTAGTTCATTCCAATCTACCACATCTAGAGCAACCCACAGCGCAAATAAAAAAACACAATAATATATCAAAAATAGCAGGGAACCAAGGTGATCCTGAATCCAGTTATGACAATGGTCATTCTGTACAAAGGCCTTAATCAGGGCCAATCCAGGCTTTTATTAATTCATGAAGAAAGGAGTGGTTTGAGGATTAGTGACTGTGAGAGGGTCTTGGAAGAAGAGGAGTGCTGCACTGGGCTGGGTAAGAGGCAGGGCTGTAATCACCTTGACAGTATGCAGGGAAAGGTATGCAGAAGAAGTAATCTGTGTAACACAAATGAGGTCCTAAGTGATGCTTTGGGACCCGTCTTCAGCTCCAATGTGTAATCTTTTACGCTCTGGGAAGTCAAAACCTCTTATCTTGAGGCTCAGTCCCAGCCTACAACATGGAGCACGGCTCTCCATTCCACTTTCCCCGGTCTTACATGTTTTATTTGGGAGCTACAGGGGCCTGGGAAAACACTGCCGCATAGCCTTTGCTTGAAAACTATACATCAGCCTCAGCTGGACTGATTCACAGTGCTTCAAGCCATTTGAAGGGATGAGGAAAAGTCGTAGCCAGCCCTATACACATCAATACATGGAAACAGGGCCAGCTTCAGCCAAAATGGAGACAACTGCTCCTTCGTCAAGGAGAGTTGGCCAGGGTGTCCTCTTCAAGGCTTAAGGATTGTGAAATTGCTGCTGGTCTGCATTGGCTATCTTGGGACTTCCTTTTTGTGTTTGAGAAATTTACTTTTATTTAAGCTTTGTTTTTTCATGAGGCAAATGCAATCATTAGTGATAGGACCATTTACAAAGCGATAGAGAAAATCAGAAGCTTGGGCCAACCATTATTTTTGATCCTCCAGATAGAAATCTGAGAAAATGTGTATTTTTATTGCACATTTTAAAGAAATACTTTGAGATTTTGAATTGCAAATATTCCAACACATCGGCATAACTAAGTCTGTGTGAAATTTGCCATTTCAGAGTTCATCAGTATAAGTCTCATGGGATAATTATGGGTCATGCTGATGTGATACAACTTTTAACCAGGTGCATCTTGGGGAAAAATTCTATCCCAGAGCAGTGTGAGAAAATTTTAAAGCCCTTTCTCCATTTGAAAATGTTGTGAATGTGGAATTTTAAAGCACAAATGTGCCTTACCAACCACTTTGTTCATTTTTATTTTATAGACAAGAAACTCAAAAAATAGTTATAATAAAGAACTTCTATTACTTTATCCATGATTTACTTTTCCTTCCCTCCAACTTTCAAATATCCAAGGAAGGAAACACTACGAATTTAATTGATCAAGAATCCAAGTCATTGACGTGGCCCATTCCCTAGTGAATGGGGCCACTGTTCATTAACAGCCATGGGTATCGAAGGCCACTGTGAACTGTTCCACTGAATGCCTCGTCAATGGATCTCAGTGGCTAACTCACCCCACGGCAGGCTCTGTGGTGCAGAACAAGAGACCATCTCTGTCTTCCTCTTCTTTGACTTTCTTTTGCCAGTGAGGCTTTTTCAGTGAAATTTGAACCTGCTCTCCACTTGTGGCTGGAGCAGCTCACATATCCACAGAACTGCTGGTGCGAATTAGCTTCCTGTACCACAGGGCCACTGAAAATAGTCAGATCTTAAAACTTTCATTTAACTTCAGGACCGGGTAGGTGGTATCCATTTAGACAACCAATTTAAAACTTACCCCTTAACCCAGCTTTCCGCAGTCAGTACAGTACCAGAAATATCGAGTGCCAGCCACACATATCAATTCTTTCAGCTGCTGCACTTTGAGTGTAGAGTGGGGATAGGATCAGGCTGAGGAATGTGTCAGGACCTCTAATCTCGACACCATGTGACACTTTGCAAAGTCCAGTATTACCACCTAAGTTACAGTCCACTTACTGACTTCAGGATGTTTGATCATTAAACAATATTGGCTGGAAAGAAATCATCATTGTAAATATTATATATACATTTGGCTCTCCCTTACGCTGACTAGTTCTTTCCCTTAGAATGCAGTGATGACTAAGACAGCCAGATCCAACTTCCTTTCTGAATACCCTGTTTTCTTCTTCCCCCACTACTTCTCTTCCATCCCAGACTCCCTTCCCTCTTGCTTCTGTCCTGTCCATGCTCCAGCACTCACAGTAGCCTTCCACGCAAGCTCCTCCGAGTCGGCCTCACACTTGCTGGACCCCAGCAGACATTCCTAAAGCTTCAAGACCAGCTACCTAGAGTCCCTGTTCCACAAGCTTCCTGGTCCCTTCTTTTGACCACTCAGCCAACTGTCATCTGCCATGTTGTCTCCACCCTGTCACCATGACTCAGAGGATCATTTTATGAGCCAACTCAAATAAGTCTGTGAGCAAAGGAGAATACACATAAAATACTATGCATAGTTTGATTTGGTGAACAAGAGTAACTACATGTCAACTTTTCCTCATAAATTGTTTGCACAAATGTTAACCTTGAAGATTCCCATCAATTGAATTAAGATGCACACTGATCACAGCTAATCTAAGTCAGATCCAAAAGATCCTTTTTAAATGCAATTTGAGGATTAGGAAGATAGCGTAATGGTCCAAGCACCTGACTGGCAAGCGCAAGGTGCCATCACTAACTCTTCTACAAATTAACACATTACAGGTATTCGATCCCTGGTACCACACGGTATGCTTCTGTGCCAGCCACCAAAACTCGGGCTGGTGACACATGCCTGCATTCCCAGTGCTGGGGAGGCTGAGTCAGGAGAATCATTATGAGTCTCAACTGTATATTAAGACCCTGCACAAATACATAAGATTTTACAAAATTAAAATGCAATTTGATAGTTGGCATGTCAAAATCTTTATGGGCTTCAGTAGATCTCTCCCACCTTCCCTTCTGCATGGCAGTAAAGCAGTACTGAAGCCATGCTTAGACCCTAGAGTGTTGGTGAGAACAGGCTATGCAGAGTCCATTGGCGTCCACTATGAATGCTTTCCAATGGCCTGAGAATTCCAACATGTGCAAGCACTGCTGGCTATATATTTTCTAATAAAATGTAATAGCATGTCAAGGAAAACTATGGGTGACTCTTTTCAAATCCTTTATGAGTAAAATATATAGGACCAAAGTCACTTGTAGGGCTATTTTTATGAGAGTTCTTCAACATAAAGAGGAGAAAATTATTACAAGTGAATGTTGACTTTCTCAGTAGCTTCACTTACTAGTGAAGTGACTCAATTCCACATGTCAGAGTGGCAGACTCAAGTGGATGTCTTCATAAAATTGTGAGTCAAGTCACTTCACAAATGTTTGAGGACCACAGTGAAACCGCCAACATGAAATGTGTGGATGTTAGGGTGCCAGGAAAAAGAAAATAATACCTATAATGTGTTAATTTGTAGAAGAGTCGGTGATGGCAGAAAAATATAAACAAGAGTTCTTACAAGTTGTCCAAATATGGCATGGGCTGTCATGGCAGTCTCCTTCTTTTGGCCTATGAATGAATGATCCAGGAGCCAGAGGATTAGGTTAAGACAAAGATCTCTCAAATATTCTTATGACAATAAAACCTTTTCTTGTGTATATATAGCGATTCCCTGAGATGAATGTAATTATTAGGTATTACAAGCATACGCTAACTTTAGAAAGAAAGAAAAATCAATCCTTACATTTTGGAAGTTTTTATAAAAGTTTATAAAAACAGAATAGTACTTCCCACCTTCTGACTCCCACCTCTGGCCCACCGACTCCAGTCAGCCACCAGGCCCCACACCCCACCAGAACTTCTGGCTTCCAGCTAGCAGTCAGGCCTGGTGTGGAGTCTTATAGTGGAACTCCTTGCAGAGTGGCTAGGAGCAAGTTCCAGCCAACTAATCCAGGAGCAGAATAGCTTGCCAGGGGCACACAGCAGACTCACTTTCCCCGGCTGCAGCATGAAGAAGCCAAGCACAAACATGGCAGCCAGACCCAAGCCAGGCCCAGCTAGACCAGTTCAAACTTGGTAGATCCAGACCTGGTAGGCTGACACACACTGCTACAACCAGATCAATGATCAATGAGCTCATCCTCTCTCTCTCTCTCTCTCTCTTTCTTTCTCTCTCTCCCTCTCTCTCTTGATGGAGAGATGGGACAACAGGTAACTGGGGTAGAAGCTTGCCTGAAAGTCTCCAGGTTTCTCAAGGAGAAGTGATCAAACAGATCTCAAGTGAACAAATTTAAAAACAAATTCCCAGTTTTATATCTGTTTAGCTATATAATCATGATGCTGGCTCTTGGGGTCTAAACTATAAAGCCACTAATTATAAAAGTTTGTCAAGCACTAAATCTCACTACCCATTATTAGTGGTACTAATTGTCATACTGTAAATACAAAACTGTATACTACCTTAACTACATAATCTCCTTTGGGTATTAATATTGATAGGAGCTAAGGTAACTCCTACACCACGGCTCTACACCAAAGGTCAGGAGACAGTGCTATACCAAATGACAAAGAGAAGGAGTAAAATGTAGTCTCTGGTCCTGAGCCCACCCAGAACGAATGCAGGAGACACTAGCATTGAAAAAAATCAGAAGCCACACTCCTGAAATCTCTGAAATAATAGCTACAGAAGTAAAGAAACAACTGCAGAAAGGTATAGAAGATAACAGGTCAGAAATAATCACAAAGTAAAAAAAAAGAGAAATGATAATCATAATGAAAGAATAAGTGCTTCTAAAGTAGACACTGATAAAAAATAAAGAAGAATAGAAAAATGATGGAATCTTTGAATAGCAATATGGGAATGAAATAGAATACATGAGGCAGATTCAAAGAGATATACATGAAATAAAAACCTCAATCACAAGCTGACAAAACTGTTTGAATGAAAGTGAAGACAGATTTTCAGGCCATGAAGACACTATTGCAGTTAGTGAAAAGGTAAGCAAAGATCTCTTAAAAACAACTATGATGCAGGAAAAAATAATTCAACATCTGTAAGACAATGCAGAGATGAACAATGTAAGACTAATAGGCATCAATGAGAAAGAAGGAGTTAATACAAATGATATAAAAAGAATATGGACAGAAGTAATAGCAAAAAACTTCCAAATATGGGGAAACAATCTCACATTCAGGTTACCAGAGGATAGAGGACTCCAAGTAACTTCAACTCAATTAAAAACACACAGAGACATATAATATTCAAGGTCTCAGAAATCCAGCATAAGAACAATTTACTAAAAGCCACCAGAGAAAAGAAACAATATTTAAGGAAAACTCATCAGAATAATGGCAGATTTCTCTTCACAAGCTATCAAGTCAAGAAGAGCATGGAGCAAAGTACTTCAAGTCCTCCAAGAAAATAAATTCCATCCCCTGAAAAATTCTCATTCAAGTTTAATGGAAAAGTGAAATACTTCCATGACAAAGAACAATTAAAGAATTTCATGACAAAGCCAACCCAATGTAGACTACGAAAAGATATTCTAGAGATGGGCCAAAATGATCACAACTCCACAAATGAGAATGGAAAGAACCCACCAAGTAGGGAAAACAATTAAACACAGGAGAAAAAGGGGTATACAATAGCAGGTAAATAGCATGTCAATCATAAGACAATACATCTCAGTTATAACCATCAGTGTAAATAGACTTAGTTCACCAATTAACAGAAATAGATTGGCACAGTGGATTAGAAAGAAAAATCCAGAAATATGCTATATACAAGAAACACACTTAACTCATAAAAAAATTCATATGCTGAGAGTCAAAGGATGGAAAACAATAATATACACTCTTGTACCTCAGAAAAAAGCAGGAGCAGCAATCCTATTCCTAGACAGTCTAAACTTTAAGCCAGCAATGATCAAATGAAATGAAGAAGGCCCCAGGGACTCACTGAGAGGGCAATTGAGACTACGTGTGGTGGTGTGCACCTCTAACCCCAGCACTTATGAGGATGTAAACAGGCGGATCACTGCAAATCTGATAGTAGTGAGACCCTGAACACCCTGTAGATGCTTCCTTAAAATACAAAAAAAAAAAAAAAGAAGAAGAAGAAGAAGAAGTAGCAGAACCGAACAAAAACTTGGAACAAATGGACTTAGCGGATATATGCAGAATGTTCCACCTAAGCACATCTGAATACACATTTTTTTCAGCTTCACATGGCACATTTTCTAAAATAGACCACATACTGGTCCATAGGTTATGCTTAAGTATATATAAGAAAACAGAAATTATCCCATGCATATTATCTGACCATAGTGCAATGAAACTGAAAATAAATGACAAAAGAAATCAGAAAAAAACATAAATACATGGAAATTAAACAACACCCTCCTCAGCAACCAATGGGTTATAAATTATAGTAAACAAGAAATTAAACAATATCTACAACTCAATGAAAATTAAAGCACAACTTATCTGAATTTATGGGGATCAATGTAAGCAGTTCTTAGAGGAAATGTATAGCTGTGAATTCACACATTAGGAAAACAGCATGGGAACAAATGAATGACCTAATACTATACCTCAAACGTCTAGAAAAAGAAGAGCAAACCAAACTGAAAGCCCAAAGACAGGAGGAAATTATAAAGATTAGAGCAGAAATTAATGCAATTTGAGACCAAGAAAATAATACAAAGAATTAAAGAATCAAAAAGCTGGTACTTTGAAAGATTAAATAATGCCAGCCAAATAGTTCAGTGGATTAAAGTAACTACAAGCAGGCTCAGGGGCTGGGGTTCCATCCCCAGGCCTGCTGTGCCAGCCCTGCCCCCAGGGCATGCTGAGAAGGCAGTTGAGACTGGGCGTGGTGGTAGTTACCTGTAATCCCAGCTCTTGGGAGGCTGTAAACAGGTGGATCACTATGAGTCTTATCTAGTAGTGAGAACCTGAGCACCCTGTAGACCCATGCCTAAAATAAAAAAAAGAAAGATTAAATAAAATTGGTAAGGCTCTAGTTAACCTCATCAAAAAAAGGAAACAAAAACTCAAATTCAGTTAATAACAAATGAAAAGAGTGAAATACGAAATGTCTCTCAAGCAAATATTTGCTTAAAAAAAGGGGGTAATAAATGAAAACAAGTGATAAGAAAAAAAAGTCATAGGACTTTCCTGCTACAATGCTATATACAGTTAGATTTCTAAATTTCTGTGTAAAACTATGTAACTGTTTATTTCTATTTTTTTAAATATTTTTTTTATTTTTTTCTTCACATTCTGTAGGGATTTAAAGTTTTACATATCAATACTTGATGGAAAATATCTGTTCCATGTTATGCCTAAGATATTTGATATTTAGACAGATAGTGAGGTTAAGCTCAACTCCCTATATTATAGGGTAATAATATCATTAAGCTTCTCTTCTGGTAGGTTAACAACTTAAATTTGCAGACCAAAAGTTAGAGAAAAAAAAAAAGCTGCAAAGACAGCCAACATTTTGACCCTAGCCTCTCAAGGTCAGTGAGAGCTCAGGACATAAGAGAATCTGTACTGTAACATCATGGAACTCAGTTGTGTCCCAAATTTTCTGATCAAGTAGACTATGGGACCACAGAAGAAAGTGATCGATGATGTAGAGTGTGCCTAAGGAGAGTCACATGGAGAGAAAACATTCTCTCAGGCTTTCACAGAAAACAAATTGGTCAAGTAATGGCTGTGACTCATCCACATGGCTGACACTTACAAAAGATCTGCAAACTGTGGTACAGGGTTTCCCGGTAAATCCTGAGGAGATTTGACTGACTTTGTCACATACAAAAGTTACATTTCTTGTCTTGCTTTATCTTGGTCTTAACGATCCAGCAGAAAAGTACAAAAACGAGGTGTATAAAGTAAAGCCATATTAGTATGCTGAGCTCTGAAAGGCTCAAGTCAACAACTTCTGACATTGCCAGTCCTGTGGATAACCCACTACTATTGTGGACTGCTGAACTGTGTTGGATTGTTTTGATGAATTCATGCACCTATAGTATTTAGATGCCAATGGAATACCCATCTCTGACAGGACTAAACAAAAAGGGGGATACAAAGGAAGGACCATTTTGTATCTGTATATAAAAAATAGGAAAGATATACAACTACTTTCACTTAATTCAGTGATAAGAAAGATTTATACTAATAGTGTTTGGCCAGGATATCATGTCTGCATCTTGTAACCACTATGAAGACAGCAATATACAATGTATTAATTATTGAAACTGTACTCCTAATTGGTTTTGAAACTGTACCATTGCTATTTTTTTCAATAAAATTAATAAATACTGAAAAAATGAGGTTTATACTAATATTTTTTAGACAAGATACCATGTTTGCATCTTGTCCTCTGAATAACCACTGTCAAGAGAATACTATGCAATGTATTAAATATTGTAACTGTCCTACTAACCTGTTTGGAAACTCTTTCATTGCTATTTTATTTTCTCACTAAAATGAATAACAAAAATAATTATATTAATAATTCAAAAAATAAAAGTAGAATAAGTTTCCTATACAATTCATTAGAACTCTAAGATTTTGTGGTTGATACTACTTGACTATAAATAAGAATTATAAGTGATGATTCAAACTAATTCTGGAAAAACTTGGGATAATCCCAGTTCCCCCCACCCATTTCCTGACAACCAGATGTAGTGTCATTCAGAAGTGTCAGAGAAGAATCTTGCAAAAACAGAAACAGGTGAAGCTCGAAAGTTAGCTCCTGGAGACGCGTCTTGCATTCCTCAGGACAATGTATCTACAAGCCAGAATCCCTTCCAATATCTGCAAGAGGAGGAGGGTGGGGGACTGTGCAGGGCAGATTGCGTCCAGACCCCTTCACGGTAAGCCAAGGAGTGAGCATTGCCAGGGCGTTGCATCCTCTTCTGGGGAATCAGGTGGCCTGTTTCCACTTGGATATGGGAAAGACACAACCGGAAGAAGAGCAAGTGTGCCGTGAGGGGGTGTGTGTGGGTGCCATGTTGAGAAGGGTTGCTTTTGTGATGATGAATTTGTGTGTGAAATTGGCTGGGCCATCGTGCCCAGATAATTGGCGAAATGTCAGTTTAAGTATTACTATAAAATAAATTTTCAGATGAAATTAATATTTAACTCGGCGGACTTTTGGTAAGCAGATTATCTTTCATAATGTTGGTGAGAACCATCTAATCAATTGAAGGCCTTCAGTGAAACAGAAAAGAAAGACTGATGCATGTTTTAAAAAAAGAATTCAAGTCTTTTTGGGGTTTCCAGCCTGCCCTGTGACTTTAAACTTTCCAGCCTCTATACTCACATAAGCCAATTTCTTCAAATAAATCTGTCTTCCTGTATGCACATTCTGTCAGCTCTGTATCTTTAGAGAATCATGACAGCTATACCAGCCCTCTGAGCTCTCTCTGAATGCTCAGTCCCAGCCCTATCATTTGCCTCCTGAAAGCTCAATTTCTCTTCATGTTAACATAGCAGACAGCACCGCAGGTCACGATCCCAATCATCTCTGGGCTACCGTGTCATCAGCCCAAGTCTGTGTATGTGCGTAGCAGGAGTTCTAGCACGTTGGAGCTAATGGGCCAGGTAGGGGTGAGTCACATGGCACAGCCCAGCGAAAAGAAAAAGTAAAGATAAGAACAATCAAAAATAGCATTTAGCTGGGGAGATGGCTCAGTGAAATAAGCGCTTACCTGGCACAAATAGCATTTAAAGAGCCAGCCAGATAGTTCAGCAGATTAAGGTCCCTGCAAGTGGGTACAGGGGATGGAGGTTCAATCCCTGGGCCTGCAGTACTGGTCCCTCCCCCAGGACACACTGAGAAGTCAACGGAGACTGAGCATGGTGGTGTGTGCCTGTAATCCCAGCTCTTGGGAGGCTGTAAACAAAGGGATCACTATGAGTCCAATCTAGTAGTGAGACCCTAAACACCCTGCAGACCCTTCCCTAAAAATAAAAAATAAAAAATAAATAGCATTTGATGTTAAACATCCTCTTTAAAAATCCTTTAGTCATAATTATAACTATGTGGGGTTTTTTGTCTATCATCACCAGTATCATTTGGTTTCTTTCTTATTTCAACGTACACAGAAAATAAATTTTATCAATTAAAACCAGATTCTCTTCTGTGAAAGGATACTTAAATTCAATAATAAAAAATGCTTATTGAAAAAAATGTTACTCGCTTGGAAATTTGAAAACATTACTTAGGCAAACAAAAGTAAAAGAAACTGTGGACTCTCTGGCAAGGTCTAGCAGGAGCATCTGAAGAAACATCCATGAGAATCACCATCATAACAAGAATTTTTTAGAAACTATGATAAAAATGAATAAATTCTTATGTCCAATTCAAAAATCAAGAAAGTATATCAGAAAATAAACTTTCAAAAAATAGAAAGAAAAGATCAATAAAATATAAAAGTTTAGAGGCTGGCTCAGTGGTCTGTGCGCCTGCCTGGCAAGCACAAGGACCCGGGCTCCATCCTCAGCATGGGATGCCTTGCTGGCCCCAGCGCCCTGGGTGCACCATTCTGGCCACTGAAACGGGGTGTGGAGGGGCATCCCTGCAATCCTACCAAGAGGGAGGCTAAGACAGGAGGATCACTATGAATCTGAGCTACATAGAGACCCTGTGCCAAATAAATAAAATATTTGTAATTTTTTTTAATATAAAAGCTTATTGAAATCATTTACTTGGGGAAGGAATTTGTGGCGCCAGAAAAAAAGTGGATGCAAGGGAGTAGCAGCAACGGGACCCTGAAGTGTTCTGCAAACCTACCCTACTGGAACCTTCTGGCCTTTTTTTCCCAACACAGTCATGACGAAGATGTGTAATAGTGGCTTTGAAAGCTATGGCAACATCAGCTACGGAGGAGGCATCAGCTACACTCAGACCCCAGAAGGTTTTGGATTGTCGACACCTTCTCAGGCTGAGAAGAAATCAAGAGCTCGAGCCCAGTACATTGTACCCTGTACCATATCTCAACTGCTTTCTGCTACTCTGGTTGATGAAATGTTCAAAATTGGGAATGTTGAGATTTCACAGGTCAGTATTGTGGGAATAATCCAACATGCAGAGAAGGCTCCAACCAATATCATTTACAAAATAGATGACATGGCAGATAGCCCATGGATGTCTGCCAGTGGATTGACACAGATGATATTGATGGAGAAAACACTGTGGTCCCTCCAGAAATGTATGTGAAGGTGGCTGGCCATCTGGGGTCCTTTCAGAACAAAAAGAGCCCAGTAACCTTTAAGATCCTTTCCCTGGAGGACATGAATGAGTTCACCACGCATATCCTAGGAGTGGTCAATGCACACATGGTGCTCAGCAAACCTGTCCCCCAGCCCTCAACAGGGAGAGCATCTGTCAGCAATCCAGGAATGGGTGAAATGGGAAACTTCAGTGGAAGTAGCTTGATGCCAGCCAATGGCCTCATTGTGACCCAAAACCAGGTGCTGAATTTGATTAAGGCTTGTCTAAGGCCTGAAGGATTGAACTTTCAGGTTCTCAGCAGCCAGCTGATCCACATGCCTATAGCCAACATCAAGCAAGCTGTGGATTTTCTTAGCAACAAGGGCCATATCTATTCTACTGATGATGACCACTTTAAATCTACCGATGCGGAGTAACAGTATCAGTACCTGAGATGTTCCCAGCTGGACCTATTTGCACAGTCCATGGCTTCTGCTGTGCACGTTTGGCCTGGTGATTCTAAGGAGGAATTTCCCTCCAGAACAGACCTCAGCTGACAGCCCTTTGCAACGCACTCCTCTTTTTGTGTGTGTGTTTTGAAGCTGAAAGGAAGATGAGCAAATGGACAGAAATGTAAACCAGGGCAGAATTTCTTAGAGAAGTTCCAGATGACTGCATTAGGACATGAGGCTGACTGAGACTGGAAGGAAGAAAGCCTCTACCCCAAGAGTTGGGCTATAGCACCCAGAAATGTCTGTTCTTTAAAAAAAAAAATGCTTCCTATTGAGAAAAGATAAGCAGGACTTCGGCTTGTGGGCACAGTGCTACCTGAGGGACCCACTGCCTCTGCCTGGTTTTGCTCTGATTCTGTGGTGTAATTTGCAGAATTGTACTTCTTTCTCTCTCATTGTCTTGCCTATTTCGGAAAGCAGGTTTCTGTGAACACGAGGTTATGGGATGCTGGCCTCACGGGACAGGAAGGAAGAAGTGTTACTGCATCTTGTATAAAATAAATAATATTTTAATAAAACATTTGTTTTATTGCAGTAAAAAATCATTTAATTGATAAATACATGACAAAAGAGAAAATTTTCATTATAAAACAATAAAATAAAAAAAGCTTGCAATGTTACCTGTTTACAAAAAGAACACACAAGTAAGGAGGATTAAAAACAAAACAAAAAATAACTCTGATCTAGAAGTAGGAAGAAATGTTTAAAACTTAAGAAAATATCAAATGCAAATTTTCAACAATAAACTTAACAATCTGCATCAAGTGTACAATTTTTATGAATTTATAAATTGTCAAAATTTACTCAAAACAAGAAATCCCAACTACACTATTATTCTTGAAATAAAGTACAGTCAAAAGCCTAATCTTAAAATAAAGCATGAATGGTACTCAAAAAATACTTATAATATACCAGACCAAGCAAGTTGTACCATTACCTAGACAAAGAAATATTTATCTGAAATTTTTCTTTTTTTTTTTTTAAATTCCTTTATTTATTACAGTGTCTCGCTACACATCACGGATTCTTTTTTCGCGGGGGTAGGGTGTGAGCTCAGCCGGCCCTGCGGGGAGGGGCTGGCATGGCATGTGGTGCTGGGGCTCGAACCGCGGTCCCTGGGAGGCGCTCTAGACCGCTGAGCTATCTTGCCAGCCCTGAAATTTTTCTAATTATCAAAATCCAGAAAACTTCATACACATAAAAAAAATAATTTGAAGGGTCAGGGAGCCAGCTTAGTGGCACAGTACCTGCCTGACAAGCATGAGGTCCTGAGTTCAATTCCCAGTACTAAAAACAGTAATATCATCTTTGTGACACAAACATAGGAATAAAGTACACACACACACACACACACATACACACACACACACACACACACACACACACATGTTTTTAATTGGTAAATCCAATCCAGCATCTATTAAGAAACTACCTGAAATTAATTTTGGAAACAATTGAGTTGCATACTTAGTTTCCCCCACTTTCTCACCTATTTCCTGACCTCAATGTATGATTCTGGAATCAAGAAAAATCAGAGACTGGCTGGTGCTCAGCAAGATGGAAACGGATTAAATCTGTGGAGCCCAGAACTCAGCTCCTGGAGATTGGTCCTTTTTTTTTTAAGGAAAACAACACTTAATGCCAGTAACCCTTCCAATGTCTGAAAGACAGAGAAGACGGAAGACTGAGCAGAGCATGATGTAGTGAGAAAGCTGGTATTTTTCCTGCTTAATGCATTTCTCACACCAGTTCCTAAATATTTTTGTAGTAAGGCCATTGTCTCCAAGTGGCTACATTTATTCATTCCACAAAACTCACCCTCCACTCCCGAATCTGCTTAACAGCCATGTAATTTGACCAAATCCACACCATTCAGATCCTTTATGCTTAAAAGCTGGTTCTGCAAAACAATCCATAAGGCCACAAAGGCAGCTGGCAGATGGGGCCACAGCAGTGAAAGCCCCCACTCCTTCCCGTCACTCTGCGCCGCCGAGGGGTCCTTGCTCTCGGCCCCCCAAGTCATCTGGGTCTCTGCTCTTCAAGTACTCCTGCTCCGTCATCCAACGCGTCTGTCATCCACTTCTATTCACTGTTTGCCACGAGAGTAGTCAGTTCCAACAATTATCTAGAAATATGATTTACTTACCTAAATAAAGACAGTGGGAACGCAAAGTATCAGGAGAAGCCTGAAAACATCATTGTCTGGGAAGCCCCGGCCCTAGATAAGACAAGTACAGTAGCAACTAATTAGGTGCAATTATTATAATGACTTTATAACTAGAATAATGGTTTAAAAATCATTTAGTACATGATCTTTACCCTAATTTTTGAAAGACAGGTTGGGGCAGAGATTATATTATGATTTTACAAAAATAGAAAACGCAGTAATATTCTTACATGCCCATTCTTTTGGGTGGAAAAAAAATATATCATCTTTCCATGACTACAAACCGCATGAACAAAAAATAACAAAGAGCAAGTTTCAAATAAGTCTTTTCTTTCTCTCGGCTTGGAGAGGAAATAGACACAAGAGAACAGAGTTGGCGAACGATGACCTGATTTTCTCTTCTGACCAAAGAAAGGAGGAAGTTTAGAAGAGAAACAAGGATAAAAGTGAATGGGAAGTCGTATTTCCTCTTCCCTTGCTGGGAGAAGTTTAATTAATAGGTTGCCCTAATGTCAGGAAAGGGGGATTAAAGTGCATCCAAGCAACCTGAAGGGACATGCAAATTGAGATATTTTCAATTAAGTTTATTTTTAGCTTCATTCAATCCAGCTGTTGTCAACCAAAATTCACCATCATCACATTTAAGTGTTTTGGCTTCAAATTAACAAGCCAGAATAAAAAAAAAAAAAAAAATAGCTCTATTGTAAGCAAAAAAAGAAATCACATTTACCCTCAAAAATAAGTGCCCAGATGATGTGAATTTTATAACTCCCGTGCCAGTCCACCAAGAAAATTTAGTTAGTTAACTAATCTTCCTGAGACAGGAAGATTACCACAAGTCTTAGTTAACTACAGGGAAATTATTAGAACAAGCAAGACAGTTAATGAAGGTGACTGTACATATCAGAAATTTTACTAAGTATGAGAAATAACCTTTTAGAAATATGCTTTTAAGGAAAGATCCCCCCTGTAATTCATCAAAGCCTCCCCTTATGCTACATAGGTTTAAAGAAAATGATAAAATATTATTTTAGAGGGTTAAAATAAAACCAAAATAAATGAAGACCCATAAGATAATCTTGTGTGTAGAATTTCAATTTTTTTCTTTTTTAATGTATTTGGTACAGGGTCTCACTACACAGCTTGGACTCATAGTGATCCTCCTATTTCAGCCTCCCCAATCCTGGGATTACAGGTCTTTGCCACCATGCTGGGTTTCTGCCAAAAAAAGAAAAAAAAAAAAAAAAAGAAAATCAGTTAGGCATGATGGAACACATCTGAAATCCCTACACCCTGGGAGGCTAAGGTGGAAGGACCACAAGTTCAAGTTCTGCCTGAGCAATTTGATGACTTAGTGCGAACATATCTCAAGATACAAAATAAAGAGTTAGGGAAGGGGCTAAGGAGATAGCTCAGTGGTCTAAACACCTAACCGGCGAACACAAAGACCCAGGTTCAATTCCCAGTAATGCGTGCTGTGCCAGCCCTGGAACAGCAATCGCACCATGCCAGCCACTAAACTGGGCATGGTGTCATACACCTGTGGTCCCAGCAATCTTCCTGAGACAGGAAGATTAAGTCTGAGTTGCTTAGCAGGACTCTGTACCAAATAAATATTTAATTAATTTAAAGAAAAGAACCTAGGAAGTAGTTCAATACGAAGCCTCTAAATTTACTCTCCAGTGCCATAAAAACAAACACCACCAGAAAATAATGGACATGGTCAGTACAGATGGCTTTTCACATCAATTGGATAAGATTTATTCATTGGCAAACTGAATTGTCACAATTTGCTGTCAATTCTGTTTTGCTATCAAAATGTTCCACTTTTGCAAGTAAAAGGTAAACATTGAGAAGAAAAAGCGAGCACAGTGGCCAGGGTTTGATCCCTGGTGTGCTGTGCCAGCCCTGCCCGCAGGGCACACTGAGACAGCAATTGAGATGGGGCATGGTGGCGCGCGCCTGTAATCTCAGCATTTGGGAGGCTGAAAACAGGAGAATCACTATGGGTCTGATCTATGTAGTGAGACCCTGTAGACGCTTTAGACCCTGTCCTAAATACATTGAAAAAAAGGAAAGGCATCTGAGCTAATTCCTCCCTAATGAACCTAGGAAATCAGGGCTGAGCAACATTCAAGTGGAGTAAAAGCTCAGAGAATAAGCACTTCCCAATGCCTCTGTGAGATTCACCTAGCTTGGAGCTGTGTTAAGTGTTGGCCCCCAGAATTGGACTGCGAAACAAGCCCAGCAATGCTGGTGCTCTTTACCAGCACAGGAAGGTGGAGCTGACCTCAGAAGGCAGCACAGCATGTGGCTGCCACCGAATGGACCTCAAGAAGCATCAGGGAAGGTTGAGGGCCCCACACTGATCTGCCACTCTCTAAATCTCTGATACTTTAGCCTTTGTTTCAATTATAGAGTACAAAGGCAGTCAGCACCTGAGGAACCCAGGTGCAGGCAGTGGAGGCAGAATGTACGCAACCAAAGATGGGAGGAAACAGCCACACGGGGTCTGGGGCACAGGTGGACAGGGAGCTCCCTAACCCCATGGCCAGCCTGAGTGTCCAGCTGGGCACAGTCTGTAGGCAGGGATAAAAGCAGATGTCCAATTGTAGTCTTTTCCAGGACTCACTTTCTTCTAATAATGCCCTCTGTGTATAAATAGAGCTGGCCCACACTGCTGTCGAGTTCAGAGCACCCTCATCAAAACCCAGCACCTCCAGGCTTTCTCCCTCAGAAGGGAGACTAAGAATCTGAGCAAACGGGTCTGGCGAGTTCTCCTTCCTCTATTCGCTACCATTAGTTCTGCCGGCTCCAACCACTCCAACCAGGCTTTCTAAAACCTAGGCATAAACAGTTTCTCCCACTACAGTTAGTCTTCAATCCTGAAGATACCCCAGTGTCCCATAAAACTCATGTTGCGTGCACCTGGATGCTTTTCTTCTCCTCCCGCGTCTTTACCAGCTTCATTTTCAGGCTCAGGCAGGGACCCTGGAAGCAGCTGAGGAAACTTCCCTCCAACGCACTGGCAAGAAAGAAATCATTCATGGTTATGAAGGTGACCACAGTGAACGCTGCAGAGCAGGGAGAGGTGTCCAAGACACATTTTTAAATAAAATGTAAAAGGGATGAACAAATAAGATGAAGATGGAGAAGTCTGTTGCAATCTTGCAGTTAAATAGGAACAAAATCTTGCACAAAAAATGGGGAGTTTAGGCATGTGCAAGTAAGAAAGTCTCTGTCTCTCTCTCTGTCTCTCTCTCTCTCTCTCAGTGTCACTTTCCCTCCCTTCCATCTTTCTATCTCATAAGAAACATAAAAGTCACTAATATATACTTTTAAAAGCTTAAAATCCTATGCAAATATAAATAGAAAAAAAGTGGTAAAGGGTGTAAACTGGCAGTTCACAATAAACTGATTTTTAAAAACCTGTGGCCCCAAACTAATCAAAATAAAAATAACCTTCACTAGGACTCAAAATGTAAATAAAAATGATAGTCAGCTTTCACATCAATTTATAAACATTATAAAAACAATCTGACTGGAGGATGAATTCAGTTTGCTCTTAATAGACTGTATTTGTACACTTTAAAATCACTTCCAGGAACACTGAAAAAAAAAATTTTTTTTGCTACATTTTATTGGATGTGGCTGGTCCCCGGTGATACTCTGTAAGTACTTGGAAGGGCATGAATATATCAACACTTGGTCACAAGTGTCACCAATTCAGAACATTTAAGAATAGGCATTAAACAAAAAATAAAGAATCCTTAAAATTTTGCTGCTGATATATATGAAAGAAATATGATAGAACTTTTTCCAAACTTGATAATAACTCTAAAATGCCTAAGACATTGTCAACAGTGAAGTATGGATCTGAAAGAATTTTTAATGTTATTTTTAATAAACTAAACATAATAAACTATTAATGTTATGTTTTATTAATGTTATTTAAAAAAGTTTAAACAGGAAAGATTGGACCATCTCTCTAGTCTCTGCTGGGACCCTATAAAGTTGCTGTAGAAAGAGACCACCAGATTGAGAATATTGGAAAGAAATACTATAGGTGCATCTAGTGTTCCTTTGTCATGTTTACTGACTATTTAATGCTTGAGCACTAAGTTTAGAAAATATGAAGAGTATAATTCCAGTGGCGCTACTTTGGGCAAAGTCTTTCAGTTTTCCTGGTCCATGTATGGCTCACTTTTCCACTCCCATTTGAGTGCTAAGATTTGGGCCAGCACACCTAGCAACTAGTTTCAACAAAAAAAAGGAGCCAAGGACTGAGAACTCCATCTTTGTGTCAAAACAGAGGAGCAAGAGGAAGCTATGGCCCTCGTTAGCCTACCAGACCTCACAGCCCAGGGGACCACCACACAAGCAGATGGGACATGTGTGTCGCCTTGGAGTGTCACCTTGACAGGAGCCCTTAAAATACTGGAAGTCAATTAAATTGATTCTCACAACATCCTACTCTGCGCAATAGTCCTGGGATCCAGAAATCAGCTCCTAATTTCCATGTAACCTCATCTTTGGCACAAACTTCAGACAAGTCACTTGAAGGTCATGGAGATGCAAGCCATCAAAGAGGGCTCGATTCCAGATGCATCAGCGTGAAAATGCTATTGCTGCCCAGCTG
This sequence comes from Ctenomys sociabilis, assembly GCA_004027165.1. Classification (NCBI taxonomy): domain Eukaryota; kingdom Metazoa; phylum Chordata; class Mammalia; order Rodentia; family Ctenomyidae; genus Ctenomys; species Ctenomys sociabilis. The sequence goes on from PVKA01001531.1 coordinate 75,111, forward strand.
CCAGCCGGTGAGGCGCAGTCACAGCTTTAACAGAACAGAGGGAGAAGCTTGCCACACGCTATTGGTCTTTGCCAGTTGTCCTGATTTTTCCATAGTTGAGAGAAAAGAATTTGGTTTCCCCCAGCCCACTGTAATCCATTAAATAGCATGTAAACCAGCAAGATGCTTATCTTCACATATTTTATGCGTGTCAGGAATAGATGATTTTGAAACTTCTATTTTAGAATAACTAGATGCGTAAAAAGTCAAAGAAATAATACTACATAGATACTCCTGTTTTCTTCTTCATCTACCTTCCACTAATTGCACTATGGTAAATCTGTCCTGATGTTCTTTGTGGTTTATAGGGGGCTTAAACTCAACTATATGCCCTGTGTTTTTATTTACTAAATCTTGCAATCCTAACTATGGGCTCAAAATCAGGAAATTTTGAGGTTGGTAGAACATAGACAAGACCATAGTAGACCTTAGTCAGTTGTCACCATTTTTACAGGTATCCATTTATAAACATACATAGCTTGTACTTTTTTAATTTCAAGAACAAGAACCCAAAGCATCCCTGTGCCTGGTGGTTTCTGGCCTCAGGGCCTGGCTGAGTGAACAGGCTGTGCAAGATGGGTGGAAACCAATAGATTTGGGGCTCGCCTTCATCTCGAGCACGTGATCAGCTTTCCACCCTCCTAGGGAAGGGCTTCCCTTGAATCTCCTTCGTTTCACATTCCTAGCCCATGATTTCCCATGTGTATAGCCACTTTCAAGCTTTATAGCAAGGACAGTCAAATTCTTTCCCTTGGGCTATCATTTATATTCCGCAGCCCATAATTCAATATTCAATCTCTTGGATAATTATCTTTCTTTCTTTCTTTCTTTATTTTTTGTGAACAATGGTGCTAAAAATAGGGAAGGAAAGCAGTGCAGGGAAAACAAATCAAACTCACGCAGCCTACGCCACACCATCAAGCCAATCAGGGGGGCTTTCTTGAAGGATCACTGCGCAGAGATGGAGGGGTGTGAGGGCCAAAGCTGGCAAAGGGAGGAGGAAGACAGGGCCACTTCTGCGTCTTTGCCTCTCAGAAGCAGCATACTTTAAAGGCAGGGGTGCTGCATGCATGTGGAGGAGGTACAGAAAGAGGATTCCATAAAAGATATATTATGGCCAAAAGATACCCGAACCACAAGAAATGTACAAGAACTTTAATTCTTGCATGGCTGGAGAGAGCGTGCAAATGTTCTGGACACACGCGCCTCGCTCCTGCCTCTGTGTGGAGAAGTCCAGCAGTTAGACGGAGACAAACTGGCAGTGAACGTTCCCTGGTACTGCATAGAAAAGTGAGAAAATGAGAATTCTGCCTTTCATAGATAAGTAGTTCAATTTAAAGGAATGACCTTTCTGGTTATTTGTAGGGTTTTTGTTTTTCCTGTAAAAAGATGCCCTTCATATTATTAAATGATGACAATAATGACCAGACGTTTTGTCTTTTGTTGTTCTTCTTTGGCAAGTAAAATAAAAGCAAATATGAGGTCATCACAGTTGATTAGAGTCGCAATGACTCTGTGACACAGTAGCACACAACGCAAGGATGAGCCGATAGCCCTTGGTCCTAGGGACCTGCTGGGGCGGCTCTGCCCGGCTCACCTGCCTCTCCTTCCCGTGTGTCACTCCACCGTCTGGGGCGTGTTCTCCCCACCATGATGGCAGAGAAGTGAGAGAGCAAACCTGGATCTTCCTTTAGCCAAAGCAACCACACTCTTGAGCCCTAAATCGACAGACGCAGAAGGGCGCACCGCCCACGGGAGGGGACAGTTGGGTCTCATTCGTTCTCCCACTGATGGCAATTACAGGACTTCCGTATTCTCCCAATATTTGCTGATCTGAGAAACAACAATTTGCGAATCACAGCCTCAAAGGACACTGCTGATCAAGAGGGAAAAAAATAACATAATGAATAGCAGTTTAGAGAGAACAGAGGTGATTTATCTCCACCAGTACTGTGGGCTCTGACAACCCCAGCTGTGAGCTCTGTTCACGCAGTTTGAATTTTATGAGGTCTGCTGCTTGTAAGGGGCAATTTCCGATGGCCGTCCTGTGCCTGTCACATATTGATGGCATTTTTTAATCAAATGGTAATGGGTTTATTTACTTATGACCATCAGAAAGAAATCTGCTATCCAGAATTCTGAGTGAGATCATAGATAATGGATTAACCCAAGTGCGGCGGAGCTGATTCTCATCCAAGGGAACGAAAGTCTTTAACTCATTATAAATTCATCACTTAGCCAGGTGTGGTGACACACACCTGTAACCCTGGTCCTCCAGAGGGTGCGGCAGGAGGAGTGTGGTGTGTTCCGTGCCAGCCAGCGCCACAAAGCAAGCTCAAGCCAGCCTGAGATGCATGGCGAGACCCTGTCTCAAAAAGACAAAAAATCATCGCTTAAATGTTCCTCTGTGACAGGTTATACCCTTTTACACTCGTTCGGGTTTGATTTTGTCAATAAAATACTCAAAATACTCCAATATGTTTTAAACTTCTAAAAAACATTTTTAACAGTGACAAGAAAATACACTGGAACTCTATCATTGTGACCTCAAGTCAGAAAGTTTAAAAAGCAAACATTGAAAATTCTATGAAACCAATGATTTTGAAAATTATCCACTCACTTCCTAGAATGAGGGTCTCTGGGAGACTTGATGAACACAAGTGGCCTGAATTTTGTTCCAGGTCTCATTTCTTATTTGTGAAGTTATTTCATTTCTATGTTCTGATTTAATTTCTCTCTCTCTCTCTCTCCCTCTCCTTCTCTCTCTCTCTCTTCTTCCCAAACTATGAGGCAGAAATGGGATTTAAATGTGTGTCTTTGTGTTCTGAAGCACTTTGGAACAAAAAAGATGCAAACCTGGAAATTATCTCACAGTCCTGGGAAGAATATCGTTCAGACCTTAGCACAAAGCCAGGGGAGAACAGCTGTCTCTTAGCAGAGGCCAAAATGCCTTGCTTCTCTTTGTGAAAAGAAAGCATTAAACATACAGCCACCCATATCCAGTTAGCAAGTCCAGTTATCAAATTGGAAAGACAGCAACAGCTCTTCTTGGAAAGCATACTCCTGGGCTGAGAGACGTGGTGTAAGTCAGGACGCGCCAGTGAAAGCAGGCTATTACGAAAGCGATGTGCATACTTGGAAAAATTGTCCTCACCTCTGAGCTTCTCCTCAACCTTCTCTACAATCAAGCTCCTGCATCAGTATCATCCAGGCAAAAGATGAGAAGAATCCTGGGGAGGGAAGTGAGAGGTCTGATGCCTAACTAAAGAGGCTAAAAGAGTTTGAGACAAGCCTGGGCCAGTGAGGGAGACCTTATCTCACACATTGGCCTCAAGGTCTTCTCAACTCTTTTTACTTTTACAGGCCACTCTCCTCCCACTGTCTTTTCCCTCCCAAACCTAACCAAAGTCTAAGTCAGCTCATAACCATGAGTGTCACCTAGCCAGCCATTCCTAGACCACAGTAAGAGGCTCTCTCTCTATCATCTGTGCCCAGCAATGGATGCGCCCCCAATTTTTCCTCTTTCTCCTCAACCTCCCTGAAAGCTTTCTGGAAGCTGTAAAGTGTACTCTTGTACTCTGACATTAATGTACTCCATCTCCAGAAGTCATTACCTATCTGTCCCCCATCACTGACATAAACCCATTGTCTATTACGACAGTAATAAAGCCTAAAGCTAAAGGACTATGGGGAAAATAGCCAATGTTTCAGTTTTATTTGGGTTTAATTTTCTGCTTAGAAAAATGAAAAAAAAAACAAAAACAAAACAAAAAAAAAAAAGAAGGCCATACTCTGTTCACCCTCCACCCTTTCTCTTTCTCAAAAAAAAAAAAACAAAAAAACTCGCATAAGGTGAGATAAATCTAAATTATATAAAGCTCATAAAATTAATTGTTCCATGAGTAAACAGTTTTATTTTTCAAGACGCTGAGAACCATATTTTATTATCTTGTGCCCTTGGAATAAAATATTTGAAATGAGGGATGAAATCGCTTTGAGCTGCTTCCTTGAAAAGAGGTAGGTAAAAAAAAAAAAAGAAGAAGAAGAAGAAAAGAAAAGAGGTAGACCAAAAAGAGTGCTTGCATATTAACATAAAACACTTATTGGGAGATCCGCTGGAACTATGATGAAGGCAAATGTTTGCAATTTTTATTACTGATAAATCCTGTTAAATATGTGGTTTGTGGTCATCTCAGGCCACTGTTCTGTGCTATGAACCTAACCTCAGCCAATAGGCTGAGGAAACCTATGTAAAGATTTTTAGCAGCCATCCCCTGCAAAGAATTAGAATCTTCCAGAAGTTCCTAGTGACTCAAAAAAAATGAAGCACCGAAGAGCTAAAAAATATAAAAAGAATTTTAAAGTCAATTAATTTCATTGTTTTGTTCAAGAATTAAAGTTCTGATTTCTCTAATCCATGAGCTTTTAACAAAAGTAAGACATGAGAAGAACCATTTTCAATTTTTAATTATCTTGCTCAATGCATATTTCCTGACCTAAGTCTGAGTCCCCCTTCCCCCTACCACCCCTGAGTCTGTTTATGATGCACTGTTTCATCAAGGTCAAATTCCAAAGGCAAGGCATCTGCCTCAGCGTCTGCCTCATAACATTTTCAATGAATGTTGGACCCTTAGGGTCCTCATGGCAATGGAGATAATATTTTTTTAAAGTTTACTTATGGAAAACTAACTGGGTTTTCATGTATCATTGGTTTTGGGAATATTAAAAAGGCAGATGTGGGAGAAGCTCAGAATAACTGAATTCCCAGCTGGAAGAAACTTCAGATGTTTAAAGTTAACCCCTTCCTTTGAAAATTCACCAATCTTGAGCCAGCCAGATAGTTCAGTGACTAAAGCACCTGCATTCCAGCCTTGGACCCTGGGAGTGCTGAGAGGGAGGCTGAGACTGGGCTTGGTGGTGCGTGCCTATAATCCCAGTACTTGGGAGGATGAAAATAGGAAAATCACTATGAGTCCAATCTGTGTAGTGAGACGCTGTAGACCTTGTACTAAATCAATCAGTCAATCAATCAATCAATCACAGAGATCAAAGGATCACCTAGTGTCAAATGCCCAGTTCACTAAGGAGTAGAATTGAAACTGCGATCCTTGACTTGTAGCCCTGGCTTCCACCATGACCTTCTGAAGTCACTGTGCACATGCTTTACCTGGCTTCCTTGAGCCTGCATCTGGCCAGGCCCCAGATCTTAACCCTGTGAGGTGGAGCTGCTTCCTGCCTTCTTCCCCCATTGCTGGTGTTCCTGCCTTGCTTTAGCCCCTTGCTTGCCTGGGCTCTGCAGGTCCTGCTCAGCTGTCCTACCACCACCACTCCCCTCTTGCCAGCTCATTCAGTGAGGCTACAGAATCACTCACTTAAGAGAACCCCTGGCAAGGTCTGAAAATCATTTCTGCAAAGCTAGCTGAGAGCAGGATGGCAGTGGCTACAGCTATCTTCCCTTCTCTGGTGGCCTGAGACAGTCTGGCTGCCCAGAGACTGGAGAAGAAAACTGAGGTCTCCAAAGTAGGCCCAGCAGGTCAATGGGAAGACGTGTAATTAGGCATCAACTGAGCCAAAGCCCTGTGGCCCAGCTCACCAAAGCAAAAAAAAAGGATAGAGAGAGAGTGGTTGGGATGGAGGATAACAAAAGAACAAGCTTAGCCTTCCTATATTTTCCTAACAAAGTTTCTGTCAACTAAGTTTGTCATCAAACTTCACCTCCGCATCTATGCACAGCACTGAAAGCAATAAATTTTCCTTGGCCCGCAGTGACTGCCTGCTACCCCACCATGATGTCACTTATGGAGAGACAGCCCCTTCACAGCCTTGGGACAGCCATACCTGCTTGCACACACACTGATGAGACACACATGCATATCTCCCTCTGATACTATAAAGGGAAATCCTTCCCTGTCTCTCTCCCTGCCTTCTGATGGTTTTTCAGGGATTATGAGGGTTGACTGGTTTATGGCCAATCTCTTCACAATCTCTGTTCATTTTCTGCTTTTGTTGTCACTTCTAGTTCTTTTTTACTTCTGTTTATTTTCATTCCTCTTCTTACAAGGACACTAGTCATGTTGGCTTAGGACACCCTACTTCGATGTAACCTCATCTTAACTTGGTTACATCTGCAAAAACACTTTTTCCAAGTAAGATCTTACTCATGGGTGTTAGAGATTAGAATTTCAACATCTTTTTGCAGGCAACAATTCAACAGATAACTCCTTTTACTGGCCAAAGACCCCTCTTAAATAGTCTACTGCCCACCACCTAGAGATCATGAACTTTGTGCTCCATGTGATAACTGGATAACACTTCAGTGTTGACTCCTTTAAAGAGGACATTTATGTGTTATGTATGGAAGAAAAATAATTGGTGTTTGCAGGAGGCCCCTGGTAGAAGTTTCCAGTTGTCTTCCATCTGGTCCAACAGGATAATAGCTCTCTGCTTCCATGGGTCTGTGATCTTGTAACTTCATTTAAACCAATGAACTGCAACAAGAAGAAATGACTTGTTATCTCCTGTTGCTAGAACTTAAGAACCAGAGAACAACTTCCTACCTTGCCTTTATCTCCAATGTTAAAAAATAACTTGATAGAGAGTGAAATGACAGAATTAAAATCATCATATATAGGTGTCATTAAGAAAAGAACCCTACCAAATAGATTTGAATGTGACATGGGGGATGAGCAATAAATTAATCCTTGTTCTACGATGTACATAATCTGTAACAAAAATTTTATACATATCAGGAAAATGTATATGACTATTTTATTACTACAATTTGCAGCAAAAAAATGAGTATTAGTGAAAATTTTCGTGATTTATATAGTAAAATAAATAAATGACTCCTAGTTAACATCAATAATCTAATGCAAAGAAAATGAATAACTATACAAGTCAATATGGATAATTTTAGAGACGCAATTTTAGGAGAAAATACATTTATGACTCCAATTCTATAATTCAGCCAGAATTAATCAATATATTGTGTATAGATACAAAAATATGCAGTAAAAATAAAATTTAGCCAGTTATTACCTTTGGTGGATATGGAACATAATGGAATAGGAGAAAACACACAGACAGCTCCTGGGGTAAGATAGCCCACAGCCCATTGCTGACGGTGGTTGGTGAACTGATGACATGCACATTAATATGACCTTTACTCTCTACAAATAACTTTTTGTCTCTTTTCCTAATCTGTATTTCACAACTATAAAAATGGAAGCAAATCTGAGATAAAAATATACACATAACAGTATAGAATGGTCCTGTGGAAGTTCATATATAGATGATAAATCTACAGAGATTCATAGTTATAGAAATGCTATTTCACATTAAATGAATGATTTTAGTGTGCAAATGAGTCACCTGCAACTGTCTACATATGTTTAATAAACAGAAATGACTTGTCACATAAAAATGTGCTGTTTTTCCTTTGAGATTACAGAGAAAAACATAGTCATGAAAAATACATGATGGCTTCTTTTGAAGAAAAGAAAAAAAAATTCTCTATGTGCCGCCATGCCCAGACTTTGGCCAGCTCAGACTATTCTGGGGGTGGTGCTGGCATGGCATGTGGTGCCAGGGATCGAACCATGGCCCCTGCACTTGCCTAAGTAGATGCTTTAGTCCACTGAGCTATCTCACCAGCCTCTTGTGCCATGTTCCATTTCCCCCTCTTTGTATGTTTTTTACTATCTTAGTGGTATTCCTAAAATAAACTTCTGCCATAAATACTTTTCTTAATAAAATAAAATCCAACCACCTTCCAAAACAATGCCCTTCGAACTTTTTATTCTCATATCTTTCCATAAGAATTTTGATTCTTATGTCCTCTCTTGCTCTTTTTAAGGGCATTGGTTGATTCCATTTTCAAACCTTATAAATCATATAGCCAGTGCTAGTTTAGATTTACATGTAGGAGTCAGTCGACATGACAACCTCCTATTTGCCTTATTTTTAAAATATTCCTAGTCACTGCAATCTCTAGCTCCTATCGCAGTGGCCAGTAAGTGGCCATGACACTGAGGCACGATCTCCCACCGGCAAAAAGGATTATGACTTGCTAAACTCTCAGGTGACCATTACTTATTATTTGCAATAAGTCATATTTTAAATTAAGGCATTTATGCTTTCAAACATAGTATTATTGGACACTTAGACTGCAGTAAAGTGCAAATATAGATTTTTATATGTACCAGAAAACCAAACATTTCACATAACTGGCTCTGTCATGGTTCTTCCTTTATTTCAGTGGTTCAAAAGTGAACCCACAAAACCTCTGAGATATGCTTGAAATTATTTTATATTCTATATTTGCTAGTTCTAATATCAAAAGATTTTGGAATATCAATTTTTTATATAGTCTGTTTATTGTTTCATGTGTGTTCATTGATGAACAAGTGTGAGTGAGTATTTGGTTGCTCTTTATCCTTGGGACACTTGAAGGTTTCTTCTCCAAAAGGATTTGTATTTTCCTCTGTCCACCCTCTAGGGAGGCATGGGTGGCCTGTAACCATTGCAGCCCCCTTTTAGGGTCTCAAGATTAATGCAGAAATATTTGGTTTCACTTCCAAATTTACTATTATCTTTTAGTTAAGGGGTGAATGTCAAAATTTCACTTCATATGATCCACCATTTGGCCCACCTTGTGGCATTCACCTGCAACCTCAGCACTCTGGCAGACTGAGGCAGGAGGGTCACAAGTTCAAGTCCAGCCTAGAAGTGCAGAGAATTAGTGAAACTCTGTTTCAAAATTTAAAAAACATTAATTTTTGAAAGGCTGGATATGTAGTCAGTGCAAACTCCTTGGGTTCAATTCCCACTACCTCCCTCCTCCGATCCACCATTTATGTTTCTTTATAGTTCAGCCCTTCTCTCTAGTTAATTCACTTTTTTTTAAGGTAGTAGGGAACTTTATAGATTTCTTTGATTTTTTAAGATGCAGCAATACATTAAAAATGGTGATTTGTTTTAGATTTTGTTTCTTTTTAGCCCAACAATTCTCCACAGTATAGTCTATTGCACTATATCACTTTGCATTATGTTCAACTGACTTACTTTTCATCTGCAGAAAATAAAAAGTTAAGTTAATTTATCTTGCTTCATTTGAAAATACAAGAATTCACTAATTTCTTGTGTTTGATATCCAGTGGGCTCTAGCTAAACATCGTTGAATTTTTCAGGGTCAATTCGTGACTCGTTCTCTGACCTGTAGGGTAATTTGTATTCTAGACACTTTGCTAGAGCAGGACTGGTAGTGGCCAGAGGCTTGTTAATGTCAGAGAAACCCAGAATAATAATGTAATTTAAAATACCCATTTTAGCATAACGGTTTCCTAATTTTCTGTCACAGCCCACAGATATTCAGAATCCAAACAATAAAATCTATAAGACTCTCCTTTCTTTTCCTCCCTGTTCTAATTTTTCTTATCAACATCCCTGGCAAATCCAAGTTATAACCAGATAACAAAATCTTAGAGTTAAATTACTACAGTTGGCTTGGGACTCAAGAGATCTTTCTAAAGACAAAAATAAATTTCTCTGATTAGTTGTGTATGTTTATTCTATTTATTTAAAACTTGCTGTGCCATAAGCCTCTTTACACTCTCCCCAAGGACTCACAGACCAACCTTGAAGAATAGAAGGTCAAATCTATTCTTCTTCTGAGTAATGGATGAAAGAATTTTCTGGAATGCTTTGTTTCTATCAAATGTACTTCAGTCTTCACTGTACATTTTCAGAACCACTTGCCTGGTCTCATTTCCCTAAAATTGAATCTTTTTTGCTTTCACACCTGCTTAAATTTTGTAATATTGCTTAGTGATCTTTGCCACTACACCAATGGCAGAAAAAGATTTTTAGGAATTCAGTGTATATAGGGCTAGCCTATTTTTAGAGTAGTTCAGATTGTGCTTTAGACACTTCCCTCCCTGGGATTTCTCTCCCTTTTCTTCCTACCGTGTACCTCCAGCAGTGTAGGAACTTAACTCTTTAAGGGGCTTGAATCCCAAAGAAACTGCCCAGCTAGACCCTCTCTCAAAACAAACAAATGAACAAAATTGAAAGGCTGGAGATGTAGCTCAGTGTGAAGCTCCTAGAGTCAATCTTCTGTACTGAAAAAATGAAAATGAAATAAGTAGATGCCTAGTGCTGTTCCATCTTATTCACTTTCTGGATTTAGTATATGCTTTAGTGAGTGTTTGTTATATGCTAAGGACTACTAGACATCAATAATATAATGCAAGTGCGGGGACTGGGGCTTGATCCAGGTACCACATGCTGCACTGGCTCCATCCCTGAGAGCTCAGAGCTGGCCACCAAGGCCAGGTGTGATGGTGCTCACCTGCCGTCTCAGGATGGGGAGACTGAAGACAGGAGGGTCACATGAGTCGGAGCTGTGTAGTGAGACTCTGTACCAAATACATTTTCAGAAAAGGAAAGAAAAAATATAACTGCAAAACAATTGTGCTTCCTACCCTCAAATATAAAAGGAAAAACTAATTTTAGGATGATAAATGTAAACACCAACTCAAGTCATCAATACAGTTTGGAGGCTGAATGATGCTAGAAAAGAAATAATTTTGCAGATTATATACATATTGAAAATATATTATAATCCATCACAATAACAGATTAAGAAAATGATGTAATTATTCCAATAGATAATCACAGCATATATATATATATATATATATATATATATATATATATATATATATATATATATATATATATGCTGCTGACTTCAGGGATTGACTTTTGTTACTTTCCTTATTCATATTTGCCTTCCAGTCAAAACTCTCATGTTCATTTCCAATAAGGAGAGTCACATGGAGAGAAAGCATTCTCTCAGGCTTTCACAGAGAGCAAATTGGTCAGGCAATGGCCATGACTCATCCACATGGCTGACACTGACAAAGGATCTACAAACTGTAGTACAGGGTTCCAGGGTAAATCCTGAGGGGATTTGACTGATCTTGTTAGATACAAAAGTTACGTTTCTTGTTATATAGGTCTTGCTTTATCTTGGTCTTAACCATCCAATAGAAAAGTATAAAAACAAGTTATAAAAAGTAAAGCAATATTAATATATTGAGCTGTGAAAGGCTCAAGTCAACAACTTCTGACACTGCCAGTCCTATGGGTAACCCACTACTACTGTGAACTACTAGACTATATTGGATTATTTTGCTGAAATCACACACCTACAATATTTAAATGACAGTGGAATACCCATCTCTGACAAAACTAAAGAAAAAAGAGTATATAATAGAAGGACCATTTTGTATTTGCATATACATAATAGTTAGGATATATATATATATATATATTTACTCTCTTAAATGAGAAGAAAGATTTGTACTCTTAGTGTTTGGACAGCATATCATGTCTGCATCTTGTGCTATGAATAACCACCATGAAGACAAAAATGTGCAATGTATTAATTATTGAAACTGTCCTACTAATTGGTTTTGAAACTGTCTCACTGCTACTTGTCTCTTAATAAAATTAAATAAATAAATAAAGATTGATTGCCAAAGAAAGAAGTGGCTGGCATTATTCATTTTCAGCAAATGGTTCTATACTAGAATACCTTATCAGTGATTTAACACGTCTAAATGTTCAAAGAAAACTAGTTTTTTTTGTATTTACAAGAAATGTCTTAATTTTAAAATTAAAGTGAACTATTGAAGATTTGTTTTTAAAAGTACTGTGTAAAACATGGAAAGAGTTACTGAGTTGAGGAGAAGGCCAGGAAAGAGAGTGGGGAAAGAGATTTACCTATGGTTTGGAGAACTGTACTGTGGATTTCTCCCAGTTTATGGAGAACATATAATACTTAACAATAAAATAAAATACTGTGTAGCCCAACAAAATCTGTCTCAAGTACAGCTGATTACCATCCCAGAACCCTGCTTCCTTGGATAGATTTGGTCCTGTGATCTTTCACCAAAAAGCTCGATGTATCTTCCTGGGCCCAAATTTGAGTGATTTTTCCGAGTAAGTTGCCACAAGTTCCCAGGAGTCAGCGCAGGTAGCAGAGTTTCTAGAGGTGACAAGTTAAAATTACTGCTTCTTCCTCATTTGAGGCAGCAAAGTGCATGCACACAGTCCTTTATTTTTTTGGCAAGGTCTTGCATAATCCAGACACCAATGAGGTGACATTTGCTACTTTGCCTTCTAGCCAGAGAAGTCATGCTCATCCTCAGTTCAGCGCCTTTGAATGAAATAATCTTTTGCAGCATTTCCTCTCCTTTGGAGCTGCTTAATTCCTGCCCATCCTTCAGATATCAGCTTAAATACCCATTGTCTCTTGTCTTGCTTTGCTTTGTTTTTTGAGACAGTGACTTACTATGTAATGCAGGATGGTCTTGAACTCACTAGGTAACCAAGGCTGACCTTGAACTTGCAATTCTCTTGTTTCACCCTCCCAAGTGCTAGTATCATAGGTTTTCCTCTTGTCACTTGGCTCCCATTCTTTTTTTTTTTTTTGGTGGAACCAGTTGGCTCCCCATTCTTTACAACAGACTTTCCTAGCTCCCTAGGAAAGATCATACAGCATTGTGACATAAATCTTGGTACCTACGTATAGGGAGTTTAAGGGATTTCCAAACTACTCAAGAAGAAAGGCACTACTCAGAAAGGCAATAACACACAACCAACTTTTTTGGTAGATTTTCATGAGAGGGGAAGTCTCTCATGCCATGAGACTGTCCAGAAGCTTATCTCTGTCTGTCTGGGAAGAAAAGCAAGCACACTTCCAGGGGAAGGAAGGCTGGAAGAGGATGCCTACCAGGTGACACTGTTCAATCAGTACTGCAGGGAGTTTCCTAAGGGCAATAGCTCTAGCTTTTCAATGGGTAGCACATAAGTAGTGATGGATAACATTTCATGAGCTATGAAAAATGTGTAGATTATAAAAGGGTAAAAGTTTGTTTGTTTGTACTAGTTTTTAAGCAATTGGATATATAATGATTTAAGTTTGAGATCAGAAAGCTTTTGTGCTAACTGGTTTTACTATGCAATGAAGAAATAGACAAACAGGGGCCATTGGACAGAGCCAATGGTTGTCTTGTTTATACAGCAGTGAGTAGAAAGGAGCCTTCTACACATGTGGCCAGTAATGCTTTTGTGATTAAAGGCATGATGGATCGATAGACATGATGCTCGAAAGAACCTATTTTCCCCAAAATCTGTGTGTTCAGTCATTAACAACAATTTAACAAGATAGTAAAAGAGAGGTGGTTCTGGAAAAATTCTAAAACCAAACCCCATTCACAACTTCACCCAAGGTTACTATGTCACCAAATGGTTTTGTCTTATCTTGTCCGGTCTTCATTTTATAGATAACCAGTGATGAATCTATGTACTAGTCAGTTTTCTATTGCTGTGACAAAATACCTAAGGCAAACTATCTTTGCAAAAGGAAAGATTTATTCTGGCTCATGGTTTCAAAATTTTCAGGTGATGGTAGCCTGGTTCCAATGATTTTGTACCTGTAGTGAGGCGCATGATGGTAGAATATGCAATGAAGGAAGTTTCCTCACCCTGTGGCAGCCAGGAAGCAAAGAGAGATAGGCAGTGGCCAGGGTACCAGTTCCTCCTCAAGGTGATGACTCCACAAACCTAACTTCCTCCTACCAGACAGCCTCCTAATGGTTGTGTCACTTCCTCTCAACCCTATAGGCTGGGACCACACCATTAATATACAATGCTTTGTGAATTAAATTCCAAACCATAACAACTACTAAAAGCAGAAAACTGCTCCCAAGAAAGGCCTTACTTCTCTCTATTCCAAATAGCTTTAAGTAGGTCAGGAAGGAGGCTAGCTATTCTTCTTCAGTTTTTAAATGAAATAGACTAGGACAGTCATAGACCTTAGATTGAGAAAGCAAAAGTAAAGGCAATCATAAAGTCTTACTATGTTTAAAATTCATTCACAATTTTACTTTTAACTCTTCATAATCTGAATATATCGATATCACATTTTACAAATTTAATTGATTTCACAATTTTGGAAAAGATAGCTGCATTTGTGTTCACATAGGAAAGATGGCCACAGACTTGTTTGTCCCCTTATGTAGTTTGCAAAGATAAACCAAACTTTTCCTAACACCTCTCTTTGCAAGCAAAACCTTTCATGAACTGAATGGCTACTGTACTTACATTTTCATATTTATGAGAAAAAGACAGCTATGTGTATATAAAAATTAAAAATACAAATGATAGAAAGGATTCTCTTTATATCTATATACTCATGTAAATGTGTAAGTCCAACCCATTGTCTCAAATCAGCTCAGGCTCTATAATGAAGTGGCACTGACCAATTATCTTATAGAACAGAAGTGTATTTCCCACAGTTCACAAGCCTGCAAGTCCAAGACCAAGTGCCAACCTGGTCAGATGGGCAGGCTCAAGTTTACAGAGGCTACCTTTTCACTGTACCTCCAGAATGGTAAATAAAGAGAAATCTTCTCTTTTATGTCTCTTCGTATAAGGACACTGAAACCACTCATGACAGAATCCTCAAGCTTAACTAGCTTGCATAGTTTTCATCTAAAAATACTATGTGGTAGATTAGGACCTCAATATATGAATTTTAGAGGAACATAAAAATCCATAGTAAGTCTAAAAATATGTAAGTCTGAAAATCACTGCACCAGGTATAAGCTACTAAAGAGCAGTGCTGCTCACCAGGAGGCAATGGCCAGAATCTAGGCCCTATAAGAGGAACAGCAGATGACCCTACATTTCAGGCTTTCTTGGTGCGGTAGCCAATTCTCCAGGACACTGGAGTTTTACAGTGTTCTTTATTTCCTGAAGTAGTGCTTTTCACAACTGAATATACACCAGGCCCCCCTATGCAGCTTGGTGGACTTGCTATTCCTAAACTCAGCAGGCCCTGATGCATAAGGTTTGAAAACTCTACTTTAGAAATATTATCCATAATTCAGCAACCCTTGCTGCTCACCATCATGTGTTCAGGCTCCCAAGTTTGTGCTGGACCATCTTTAAACTTAAAGAATTATGGGAAAGGAAAGCACAGTTGGAATCTCAAGTACAGTTATCAGAGAAAAACGATGCATCAAACTCAAAAGCCACACAGCAGCAGGTACAAGTGACAGGTGCTTTGTTCTACAGCAGCAGAGTACCACTAACTGGCCTTGTCACTTAAAATCACATCACAAAACCAGGGTCTAAGTTGCTCTATTCAGTAATATTCTATGTTGCCCTGATAAATTTATGAATCATTGCTGACCCAGAGGAAACTAAAATATCTCTTCCATGATAGGATGCTTTATTTTTAACTTTACAAAATTTCATCTGCAGCTCTTAAAAATGAAGAGTAAGGAATAATATAGTAAAAAAAAATGTAAGTCAGAAAGTTAGAGCTACCCTGCTTCTTATGTCCCACACGTTACACAGGGATTGTTTGCTTCTCACCTACTTATACACCCTGAGATGATATAGAATAAGATCATATTGGGCCGGCCAACTAGCTCAGTGGGTTAAAGAACCTGTAAGCAGGTGCAGGGGCCAGGGGTTCAATCCCCAGGCCTGCAGTGCTGGCCCTGCCCCCAGAGTGCTCTGAGATGGCAATTAAGACTGGGTATGGTGGCACACCTGTAATCCCAGCTCTTGGGGGTTGTAAACAGGTGGATCACTATGAGTCCCATCTAGTAGCGAGGCCCTGAACACCCTGTGGACCCTTTCCTAAAAAAAATACAAGGAAAAAAAAAGATTGTATTATGGCAATTATAATAAGAATATATTATTAATTACCAAACGAGGCATCTCTTACCTATGGAATTAAGTCATATATTCATCCACTTCATTTCTTACAGATATTTATATAAACAATTTTTTATGTAGCCATAACATAGCCTTGTTCGTAGCACTACATTTTGGAATTATTCCTGTTCTGTATTTGTAGGCTCTTGATATAAAAAGTTGGTCTTCATTTTAAAATGGTAACCTGGCAGGCCACTCCTCAAAAGGAAAGAGAATGCACAAGATCCGATCCTACCGCAACATTGTTTTCTGGTCTAATTGGTCATGACATTTTGATTTAAATTGAGAGAAAAATTAAAATGTCAGTGGGACCTAAGTGAAACGGGGTAGATGCTGGCTGGTGTGGCTGGAACCTGTAACGGCCCCCAAAGGCCCTTGTATTAAAGGCTTGGCCCTGAGTCTGATGCTGTTGGGACAGGGTGGAAACTGTTAGAGGTGGAGCCTTTTGGGGATCTTCTGGTTATTGGAGGTAGAACCCCAGTCACTCTTCTTCCTCTCCTTTCTTCCATATCATAAGGTAAGCAATTTTATTCTGCGATTCAATTGTACCATGGCTGCCTTACCATGGGCACACAGTGACAGAGACCACTGACTGTGGACTTACACTTCTGAACTGTGAGCCAAAATAACCCTTTTACTTGTGTGAGTTGACTGCCTCAGGTTGTTGTTATACTAATGAAAATCTGACTAATACATTTCCTAAATGTGCTAAGAAACACTTCAGCTACAGGTAAAACAGAACAATATTCATAGTCACTTTAGTCATAGAAGTAGAAATAATAAGGGCTGGTGATATAGTTCAGCAGACTAAGTAAGCACTTGCTTAGGTAAGTACAGGGCTGAGGGTTCAATCCCTGGCACCGTGTGCCATGCCCGCGCTGCCCCAGAGTGAGCTGAGCCTGAGATGCAGTCCAGGCCTGGTGGTGCAGGCCTGTAATTCCAACACTAGGGAGGCAGAAATCAGGAGGATCACTATGCAACCAAGCTGCTTAGCAAGACCCTGCACACACACACACACACAGACACACACACACACACACACACACACACACACACTAATAGAATGGTTCCTTAATCACCAAAAGTCGTTTTTGCTTTTCACTACAAGTTGTCACTCAGTATCTCTTTTCTGAGGTGCAATTCACTAAATAATTTGATATTAATTAGGCATAATGATAGCCTGGGGAGTGGATTTCCATCTCCTAATTATCAAGCAAGTTCTGTCTCCTATGGGCAGTAAGTTATCAACCCCAGAATATCAGTAGCTTCACCATTTTAGCAAATCATTTCTAAATAATAGCTGAAAATTGGTTAAATGGGATATTCTGTGTCAAGCAGCCCTAGGAATGATGAGAAAATAATGGGTCTCTTCTGTAGGCAAAAAGAATAATTAGCAATAAGGAGTTGCTCAAGCTCAATTAGGTAATGATTTGCCAACAGGATGAGTGATGTATTAGCATATAGTGATCAAGTCAGGAGCAATCTGAGGCAACATGAAAAGCAAACTCAAACAGAAGGACACCCATTTGCTGTGTCTTTGTCTTCTGTTTAGATTAACTTCAAAGCACTTGTCAATCAAAAATCTTAATACCTGAGGGAATAATAATGAAAATTTCCCTGTCTTAAGAAATAGGTGTTTCAACCTTCATAGAGTTTATAAATTTTATAGATTTATTACTAATTTTATTAATACAATACACCTATAAATACTGGAACTGGAAACAATTTGAGAATGTGGGTAGCTTTAGGTATTAACTGACAAAGAAGCATCTTTCATATACATTTCCCCAACTGACTGTCCACCAGGACCCTGAGATCTGACTCGTCAGAATGAAGAGCTGCCTGCAGAAACTCGGTCACATGCTCCTGCAACATCACTTTACCAGCTTGTTTGTCCACATGCGGATAAGATCTTCTTATTTTATAGGGGGGGAGCATACACCCAAAAATGTTCATTTAAAAACTAAGATTAATAAGACATACATCAAATATCTACATTTCTTAGGAGAAGGGTGCTGTGGGTAGGTTAGAAACACGATAACTGAGCAAGTCTGATGCCAGCAGGCAGCCTTTCCCACCAAGAAGCTATTACCAACTGGTAACTTCTAAGGTCCATTCACTCAGCTGGCTGCCATTGATTTAGCACAAGGATTTAAGGCCAATTTTGGTGTTTACTTATTGCTATAGCTATCATCAAGTAAATGTATTTGAGCCAGTTCCAATGTATATTTATTACTTATAAGACAAGAGAGAGGAAGAGATTTTAGTTAAACCACTGAAGTTCATCTATAGATGCTCATAACCAGGCATAGTGAAATAACATTTGGTATATTGTCTCAACAAAGGTTTCTGTAAATGTTAAGTTCTTCTTTTATATTCATAATAAGACAATTCTGCATATCAAATATATGTTTATCAGTAGAAGAGTAGATATATTATAAAATGCACATAGCATTAAATACTCCACGGTTATTAAAATGAGCCACATCCAAAAATCTCAATATAAATCAATATCTAAAATTAAATCTTTGCCCATGAAGGAAAGATACATAATGTTACCTGTACTGTTTTTTTGTGTGTTTCTGTATATTTCACACATTCCTAAAGCAAAAGGTTGTCATTGTTTTACTTTTTGAACCACACAGATAACAATCTAAAGAAAAAAATTCTGAAACCATGACTTATTCTATCTATATTGTAAACGTAAAACTGGAATTAAATTTGTACTCCTAACTTAAGAATTACAGCTATAGGAAGTTTTAAACAGAAAAATAACCTCCTTGCTCCATCAAATTCTGTCATTCTTCTCAACTGCACTGTCTTCTAGTTTAATAGAGATAAACAGTCTCCTCAGAAAGTTTCCATGACAGATTTTCTCTTTAACAAAGTTGTTAGAGATGAAAGATATTAGTACCCTTGTTCTATTGAAAATTTTATTGAGGTAATTATGGAACAGATTAGCAGGAAATTAAAAAATACAATATGTTGAGATCCCACACACACTCTAACCATTTGTTGCTAGTGGAAAATTTCATAGAACTGTAGTATAACATCAGGATCACTGTCATATTGACACTAATTTGATACAGTCCACTAATCTCACTGAAAATGCTCAATATCTCTATTCATGATTGTGTGTTTGTGTGTGTGAGAGGGATAGGGACAGGGACAGACAGAAACAGAGAGAGAGAGAGAGACAGACAGACAGACAGGGACAGAGACATAGACAAACAGAGCAGGAGGATGAGGAGAAGAAAAGGAAGAAGAGGAGGAATAGGAAGAGAAAGACACACATACACATACACACAGAATGAGAATGAATTAGATATTGTATATTTCCTGTCATAGTCAAGACACTGAATAGTTCCAAAGCCTCAAAAACACCCCCCTATTGGCCTTTTATAATTCAATTTCTCTTTCCTGCAAACATAAATCTGTTCTTCACTTGGATGTTTTGTTACTTAAATAATGTCATTTAAACAAAAAAAATATTGTTGTCTCCATAGTAGTTATTCATAGTACAAAATGCAGACATGATATCTTGTCTAAACATTATTAGTATAAATCTTTCTTCTCATTGAGCTAAGAGAAAGCTATGTAATATATTAATTATTGTAATTGTCCCACTAACCTGTTTTGAAACTGTCTCATTGCTATTTCTTTATCAATAAAATTGTTTAAATTAAATAAATGAAAAAATATAGTGTATAATGCTTGCAGGTTTCTTTTAACCCAGCTTAATTATCTGGTGAATCATATAGGTTGCTGTATGTGTTGGAGACACTTCCTGGTCCTTGTCTCAGTCTAAGAAACCAATATTTGTAATCCCAAAGTTACGTTATTGGAATCCCATCAAGTTGATTCCAATCTACCACTTTCCATGCAGCCCACGGCGAAAATGAGGACACTAAATTATATTTTTAATCATTGGGGAGTCAAGGGGCTCTAGGTCCAGCCACGAAGATGGCTTCCCGGAACCAAGAGGGTGACCCAGGGCCTCACCCGGTTTTTATTTAGTGAGGGAGTGGCTTGAGGACTGAGAATTGTGGGAAGTAGGTGACTACTGTGAGCTGAGCTAGATGTGGGGCCTACATTTACCTCTGCCATATGCAGAGAGGATATGCAGAGAGAGTAATCTGCATTATATAGTATTTAATGTTTTGGGAAGTCTAGGGCTTCAGCTTTGGTGTAGTCTTTCAAGCCCCAGGAAGTCATAGCCTCTGTCTCAAGGCTCCATCCCAGCTGGCAGCGTGGAGCATTAGCTCTACCGTCCTGTCTCCACCCGGCTCACGTTAAGGAGCAGCAGGCTTACCAGGGAAACATGCATGCCACCTTCAGAGACTATCACCAGCACCTCAGCTAGACCAATACACATTGCTTAAGGCCAATTGAAGGATAAACAGAAGTTCTAGCCAGCTCTCTACATAACAATATAAGGAAATAGGATCAGGCTCAGTCAAAATGGAGACAGTCGCTCTTCTTTCAAGGAGAGCTGCTGGGTGTGCCCTCCACAGTATGTATGAATAATATGTTCCTTTTTTATTCCTGAGTTTCATGGCAGAAGTACTCCACAAGTGCATTACTGTTTAACTGTTTATCTACTACAGGTCCTTTTGGATGTTTCTAGTTTCTAATTTTATGAATAAATCTGTCAAAGCGCCTGCTTAGGCAGACACAGGGGCTGGGGGCTCGATCCCTGGCATGCTGTGCACACTGAGACTGAGATTGAGACTGGGCATGGTGGCACAGTATGTGGGAGGCTGAAAATAGGACAATCATTGCAAATCCAATTATGTAGTGAGACCCTGTAGACCTTGTACTAAACACACACACACACACACACAAAATAACCTGTCAACATGAGTATAAGTTTTTTGTGAACATAATATTTTAGTTCACTAGGATAAATGAACGGATGATCCCGTGAAAATGGCACAGAGATGCTATCTTCCCTGGAAAAAAAAGTCCTTTACACCCAAGTGATTAGGTTTCTCAAAATGTAAGGCACTTCATAGGAGAGAAAAACAGAAAAATGACAAAGAAGATGACCTTTGAAGTAAAAATGTCTTAGATTTAACGTCTTTGCTCTGCTTCATATTTATTACTATTTATTGAGTACTTGTCAGTGCCTACACACTCTGCAGAATGCTTTGTATTTCTTTGATAAATTTCTACAAGAAAACAAGGAGGCAAGAATGGGATTCAGGAGGTTAAGTTAATTGCTCATAGTCACACAAGCAGGGCCTGAAATCTAGATAATTGAGTTCCAGCTCTAACATCCGAACTATTCCAATTTTTTGCCAGATCACCTGAAAGATTAGGAAAGGCACATAATCTCCAAGACTCTTTCCTAGATGTAGTCAGTGTCCCTCATTTAATTATACTGAACAGAAACAATATGTGCCAGATAGTATAATACCTAGAAGTTTATAAGTACTCACTATACCAAATTCATACTCAACAAGGTCACTATTTTCTTTTCCTCTATTCAATCTCAAGAATGGAAGATCAAAAATAGGTAGAATTCACCCCTCTGACCTACCCCCAGTAAGGACAACTATGCTTGTATCTGACATCTCAACACTTCAAAGTTTTAAATTTATAGGTGCTCATGTTCTCATCTCAAGAACACTTGCCTTATCCATCAAAACCCAGTGTCAGATCAACTGAGTGTGAATGATCTGTGACAAACACAATTTAAGCTACACACTAGAAGCAAAAGCAAGAAATAAATAGCTAAATTGTGCAAAGCACTGAGATGATCTGATCACCTCAGTGCTACTCAGTGTAGCTCTGATGAAAGAGTCTCACCGTGATGTAATCTCTTATTTCTGAGGCACAACAGTACCTTGGTTATTGCACTTATGTGCCCCCCCCCACTTACATACACATCACAGGTTAGTTTAACGTGCCTAAATTTTAGATACAGCAAAAAAATCTGCAGGCCAGGGATATAGCTCAGTGGCAAGCACCTGCCTGGCAAGCATGAATTCCTGAGTTCAATTCAAAGAAAAGAAATGAAACAAGCATGTAGAGCTTTCTTCCAAAATATCTTTCCTCCTACCTCGTAAAGTCTTTTAATGACTTTTCTGATTTATGTACATATCAAAAGTAACAATGCTTTGCCATGAAACAACCAGTTGCCACAAAAAATTTAAAAAGTGATTTGGCAAAATACAGTGAAGCTGAAGCTGTACTCTGTACTACTCAGCATTCTAATGTTAAATGCAAGTGGATATTGGGGTCAGCACAAATCCCCTCCCCCTCAGCACCCAATCACTAATTTTTCTAAAGAAAACTCTAGGATGGCATATCACTACATCAGCAGCAAGGTTCAGCCTTACCATGATCTGGAATCCAGATGTTTAAGAGAGAGAGAGAGACAGACAAACAGACAGACAGAGAGAAACAGAGAGAGAAACAGACAGAGAGATAGACAGAGAGAGACAGGGACAGAGACAGAGAGAACAAAGTAGATTCTCAGGGTTCAGGAAATAACTGACAGGAATATTAGAAGACACAGAGAAGTTAGAGAAATGGGCCACAATGCAGAGAAAAGAACAAAGTCTGTAAACACACTGCGCTCCCAGGAAGAGGAAGCTGCCTCCACAGATGCAAGGGCCCACAGCCAGCAGCTCCAGGGAGAAATAATGGACTAAGCCAGCAGTGTAGGCCCAAGGAGGAGACCATGACTGTTGTGAACCACAAGAGCTGGGGTGGGGTAGGGTTCCTATGAGGGACTCCTTCTGCACAGTGGGCTCCTCCCCACTGTGGTGCCAGAGAGTGCTTGATCAAATGCCAGTTCAAGGGAGGGCTGATTATTTAAGTCTGAGACTTAGAAAAACTGAAAAGCAGCTTCACTTTAGGGTTCCCTAGGTAGTCCTCCTCCAGTGACTGGGTGAGAGACAGCTATAGAAGATAGTTATACCTAAGGAGTGAGCTAGGCAAGTCTGGCCATGAAGGACACATGTGTCACCCTCTGCAGTGAGAGGCCAGCCCCTGCTTCTGTTGCTTGCATGAGAGCTGGGTCTGAAAGCATCACCAGCAAGCGCTTGAACCCAGCCTGCTGCCTGCTGCCTGCTGCCTGCTGCCTGCTGCCTGCTGCCTGCTGCCTGCTGCCTGCTGCCTGCTGCCTGCTGCCTGCTGCCTGCTGCCTGCTGCCTGCTGCCTGCATCCAGCACAGAGCTGAGGCTGGACTGCATTTTCTGCCTAGCAATGTGGGGAGGACACATGTCAGCAGGGACATTACCAGAGCCCGGATCAAACAGAGGGGCCTCTAGGACAGAGAGAGAAGCTGTGCCTCACAAACTCAAAGACTAAGAAGCTAGGCAGAGGAAATCAGGACTGTCTGGGTTCCAAAACTGCACGTACTGGAAAGAAATCAGCCATTCAAAATTACAGAGCTTTGTTTTACCTTTGTCTCTTCTTCATCAGGTTTTGAGTGTTTAGGGACTATTTTTGCTCCGTTTTCCTTTTTTTCTGTCTTCTTTTCTCTTTTCGGTTTCTTTTTCCTTTTCCTTTTTTTCTTTTTATGCTCCATATCTTTTATTTCCTAATCTTTTTTCTTTGATTTTATTATTGTTGTTAATTTTTTCTGTTCTCTCTATCTAATTTCATAAATTGCCTTTATTCCTTAACAAAATCATTTATCTCACTGTTCCTCTTCCTTCTTAATTTCAATTGTTTAGTTTTTCAAAATTTCCTTTTTTTGAGGGAAGAAATTATAAGGAGCAGAGAATAATGCAATTAAGACTAACAAAATAGGGCCAGCCAAATAGCTCAGCAGATTAAAACGCCTGCAAGCAGGTGCAGTGGCCGAAGTTTCCATCCCCAGGACTGCAGTGCCAGCCCTGCCCCCAGGCTGCACTGAGATGGCCATTAAGACTGGGCACGGTGGCACACACCTATAATCCCAGCTGTTGGAAAGCTGTAAAAAGGTGGATCACCATGAGTCTGATCCATTAGTGAGACCCTGAACACCCTGTAGATCCTTTCCTAAATTATAAAAGACTAACAAGGTGGTGCAAAGAATTAGTGAATGAAGAGTTGGCTCTTTGAAAGAACAAATGAAATGGACAACCCCCTAGAGAAACCTATCCAAAAAATGAAAGACTCAAATGCATGAAATAAGGAACAAAATGAGTAAAACTATTACAGATCCTGTGGAAATTCAGAAGATCATCAATGCCTACTTCAAAAATCTTTAATAATGTGGAAAACACAGAAAAAAATGAAGATTCCAAGAAATATATGAGAATGAAGAAGATATAAAAATTATCTTCAATAAAATTAAGGAAAAATATTCTGAATAACCCAATATAAGTTAGTGAAAGTGAATATATAATTAAAAACTTACAAACAAAAAAAAGCCCAGGTCCTAAAGGATTCACAGCTGAATTCTACTGGAAATTTAAAGAAAATTTGATGCTAATAGTCATTAAACTATTTAATGCAATTGAAAGAGAAGCAATTCCCCCAAACTCATTCCTGAAGGCAAGTATTTTTCTGATACCAAAACCAAAGAAAGATCCGACCAAAAAAGAGAACTACAGGCCAATGTCCTTAATGAACATAAATGCAAACATCCTCAACAAAAAAGGATGCAGCAAATCATCAAGAAGTCCTTTATAAAATATTTCACCCAGCAACAACAGGATACATATTTTTCTCAGCTGCACATGGAATTGTCTTCAAAATAGATCATGTGCTAGCATATAGAACATGCTTAAGTAAATGAAAAAGAATTGAAATTATCCCGTACATACTGTCTGACCACAGTGCAATGAAATTGGAAATTATTGACAAAAGAAACTGCAAAAACACCATAAACACATGGAAATTACATAACAATGTCCCAGACATCCAATGGGTCACAGATTAAATTAAAGAAGAAATTTAAAATATTTGCAATCACACAAAAATGCAGATGCAACTACTGAAACCTGTGGGAAACATTGAAAGCTGTTTTAAGAGGAAAATTTATAGCAGTATTTTCACACATTAGCAAAACAGAAAAAGCCCAAATAAATGATCCTATGCTGTACCTCAAGCTCCTAGAAAAAGAAGAACAAGTCAATCCCAAAGCCCAAAGGAGGCAGGAAATTATAAAAATTAGAGAAGAAATTAATGCATTGGAGATGAAGAAAAAAAATACAAAGAATAAATGAATCAAATAAGTTTTTTCTCTGAAAAAAATAAATAAAATTGATAAACCCCTAGCCAACCTAAAAGAAAGAAAAAAACCCAAGTGTATGCCATAAGGAATGAAAAGGGCAAAATCACTCAGACTCTAGAGAAATCCTAATCGTTAGTACTACTTCCAAAAGCTTGACTCTCGCAGGATGGAAAACACGGAGGAAATGGACACTCACCTAGATATATATGAAATGCCAAAGCTGAGTCAAGAAGATATACAAACTCTGAATAAATCAATAATGAGAAACAAAATTTAAAATGTAATAAAAAACCTACCAACAAAGATAAGCCAAGTGCCAGTGATTCACAGCAGAATTCTACAAGAAGTTTGGAGAAGATTTAATGCCAATTTTTCTCAAACTCTTCAATGAAATTGAAAAGGAAGTGATTCTCTTAAACTCATTTCTGAAAGCAAATATTATTCTGATTCCAAAAACAAAAATAATATACAACTAAAAAAAAACCAACTACATTCCAATCTTTCTAATGGTAATATGAAAAACTGGTTGGAAGATAATACTATGCATTCAACAAATACTGTGAAATTCATATTATTTTGTTAAGTGAAATTCTGTATCACTTGTAAATTTTCTGTTTTGATACTATTTAGTACTCTCTTTAAAAAATAAAACAAATTTTAAAAAAGAAGACTATACACTTAGACCTACTGGGATTTATCCCAGTAATGTAGGGATGGTTCAGCATATGCAAATCAATAGCTGGGGAGATGGCTCCCTGGAATAAGCGTTTCCCTGGCAAGCATAAGGGCCTGAGTTCAATCCCTGGTTCCAAAAAAATAAAAAATAAAAAAAAAATAAATGTAATAAACAGAGCAAAAGATAAAAATCACATGATCATGTCAATAGCTACAGTAAAAGCTTTTGACAAAATCCAACACTCACTCATGATAACAACTCTACAGAAATTGCAATAAATGGTCTTTACCTCAGCCTGAACAACTTCACACCAAATAGACAAAAACTGAAAGCTTTCCATGTAAAATCAGGAACCAGTCAAGAATATCCAATATCACCACCCCTTTTCAATATATTTTTGAAACATTAGCCAGAGCAATTGCTCTCTCTTAGACAAGAGAGAAATAAAAGGAATAATGATTTGAACAGAAGAAATAAAACTATCATTATTTGCAGAAGACATGATAATCTACATAAAAGACCCAAAAAATTCCATCAAAAGGCTTCTAGATTCAATAACCAAATTCAATAACATAGCTGAATACAAAGTCAATACTCAAAAATCAAAAGCATTTCTGAAGACAGACAACAAACTCGCTGAAAGAGAAATTAGGAAAACCAAACCCATTACAATAGCATTTAAAAACTGAAAGACCTAGGAATCAATCTAACATAGGAAGAAAAAGATCTCCACAGTGAAAATTATAGGACTCTAAAAAATGAGACTGCCGGGCATGGTGGTGCATGCCTGTAATCCCAGCACTCGGGAGGCTGAGACAGGAGGATTGTTGTGAGTTCGAGACCAGCCTGAGCTACAAAGTGAGCTTAAGGCCAACCTGAACTGCATAGTGAGACCCTGTCTCAAAAAGACAAAAAAATAAAAAATAAAAATAAAAAATGAGATCAAAGACAATTTCAGAAAATGGAAAGATAGTCCTTGCCCATGGATAAGAACAAACAACACTGCCAAACTGGTTATACACCCAAAACTGCTTTACAGATTCAATGCATTCCTAAGAAAAATACGATTATCATATTTCACAGATCTAGACAAAACTAAAATTTATCTGGAACCTGAAACGATCTGGAATAGAAAAGACATTTTTGGCCAATAAAGGCAAGAAAGAAGGTATCACAATCCCTGACTTGAAATCATATTACCAATGCACTGTGATACTGGAAAAACAAACCAAAAACAGACCTGAGGATCAACAGAACAGATTAAAAGATGCAGAAGTCCTACAAACAAACTCAGACACATTATCTTTGAGGTAGGGGCCAATCATATACACTGGAAGAGGGAGAGACTCTCTAACAAATAGTGCAGGAAGAACTGGCTTTCCACAAGCAAAAGACTAAGATAAGAAACATGCTTGTCACCATTCACTAAAGCCAAAGTGGATTAAAATCTAAATAGTAAAACAGAAGTGCTGAATCTACTACAGGAGAAAGTAAACAAGAATCTTGAAGGCATAGGGGTAAGCAGAGAGCTCAGGAACAAAAACCAAACTGCACAGGAAATACTTCAAAGAACCAACAACTAGGATCTCATATTATTAAAAAGGTTTGCATGCTAAAAGAAATCACTGACAGAGTGAAAAATAAAACCCACATACTCACAAAAAAAGTTTAACCAGCTGTCCCTCACACAAAAGATTTCTATTTAGAACATATAAAGAATTTTTAAAAATCAGGCTCTCAAAATTCAAACAATACAAACATTGGCAGTTAAGACAAATACAT
This sequence comes from Ctenomys sociabilis, assembly GCA_004027165.1. NCBI lineage: Eukaryota > Metazoa > Chordata > Mammalia > Rodentia > Ctenomyidae > Ctenomys > Ctenomys sociabilis. The sequence goes on from PVKA01001531.1 coordinate 102,581, forward strand.
AATTTTCAGATGAAAAAATACAAACAGCAGGGCCGGGGAGAAGGCTCAGTGGAATAAGTGCTTCCTTGGCAAGTGCAAGGGCGCCAGTTCAATCCCTGGTTCCACCAGAAAAAAAAAAAGTCAGAAAAAGTACAAACAGCAAGTGAATATATGAAAAAAAATGTTCAACGTCACTAGTCATTCAAGAAATAGACACAAAGTAAAACAACACTGAGATTCCAGCTCATACATACCAGAAAGAATGGCTATTATCAAGAAATCAACCAATATCAAATGCTGGAGGGGGAAAAGGATCCATTCTCCACTGTTGGTGGGAGTTAGGCTGCTACAATCACTGCGAAAATCAGTGTGAAGATTCCTTAAAAAAATAAGATCTCATTTGACCCAGCCATTGCCCTTTTGGGTATCTTCCTAGAAGAATTAAAAACATCATACCACAGTGATGCATGCACACCCATGTTTACAGAACTATAAGGTATAACAGCTAAATCTTCAAAACCACCCAAACATCCATCAACCAAGGAATAGCTAAAAACGATCTGGTATTTTTATACAATGCATTATTACTCAGCCATAAAGTAAAGATAAAATTGAGGCTTTTATAGGTAAATGGATGCAACTAGGAACTATACTCATAAGTGAGGTAAACAAAATTCACACGTGTAAACATCATGTTGTCTCCCTAGTGTAAGAAATTGAAAGAAGGTATAAGATCCAAAAGACACAATAGATATTATAAAAGAAAAAGAAACTTCTCTAAAGGAAAGAATAATTGGGATGGAAAGGAAAATTAGATAGATAGGTAGATGATAGATAGATAGATAGATAGATAGATAGATAGATAGATAGATAGATGGACATATTGGTGGATGGATGGATGGATAGAATATATAGATAGATTGGACAGAGATTTGTGCATATACATAAACACAAGATAGCTAAGATAATTGTACAACTAATTTCTATTAGTTTATTCAAAGGAATGGTTAGTGCTTATATTGTTTGAACAATTTTGCATGTCTTTATCTTATAATCTGAGCAACTCCTCTCTCTCTCTCTCTCTCTCTCTCTCTCTCTCTTTCTCTCTCTCTCTCATTCTCTCATACAGGATCTCACTAAACAGTTTGGACTTGGAGTGATTCTCCTCCTGCCTCAGCCCGCCCAGCACTGGCATTCACCACCACACATAGTTCTGGGGCCAGCATCATGTACCCAGGGTTCTGGGGCCTGCATGGCATACAGTACCAGAGATCAAACTCAGCACCTCGCACTTGCCAAGAAGGCACAAAGTAGCAATATAATAACCACCGTTAATCTCCTATCATCTTATTTTGAAATTCTGTATTGTATTATTTTTTAAAATTAAAAATATTCTTCTTTCATTCTGTTCCTATCTCCCTCTTTCTTTGCAAGTAAAATCATTGTTTTATTAATGTTTAGATAGATAAATCAATACTATTACTATTGAAATTGTTTAATTGTTAGAAGACATAGTTGTCACATTTAGGAAGTATTTACTATATATCAATATTTGGTTTGTTTTAGTGCTTATAATTATAGATATTTTTGTTCTAGTTAAGGGTGGTATGTAATTGATACTCACGTGCTTGAATATCCACTTTGTTACAGATGAAATTATTATTGCTGATTTGCTTATTATTGTCAGGGTTGCAAAATTGTTGCTGTTAATAGGTTCTGCCCATATGCCTATATCTGCGTTACTTTGTATCAGTAAAAATACTGTGTCCCATTCCCAAAGAACTGGGTGCTGGTCCAGCTACACTTCATCCCCCTCCCCGAGATTAACATAGGTGCTTTGATCTTGGGACAGAGGCAAAGGACTATAGCCAGAGTATATTGCTGAAGAGCAGACGCTAAATTAAAGAGATATCTATACTAGCGGGAAAGCCTCTCCACTACAAGTGCCTGCAAACCTCAACATAAAGCAAAACTAAACAATAGAAACATGAGAAACCAATGCAACAAAATTCTTCCCCAAACTCCCAGTTTCCCCAAAGCTGACACATGGGGCATGAGGCCAAAGGAAATTGAAAGTCACGTAGGTGAATGATTAGAAAGGACAACATAGAAGATTGCACAGCAGATCAGTAAGGTTCTCCACAGACTCACACAACATATAACTAAAAAGAAAATGCATTTAACAAACAAAATGACCAGGGAACTTAGAGAAGACACTACTAAAAAAGATAGCTGAGCCAAACAAAACAGTAAAGAATGACAAGTTTAGCAAAGTCCATGAAAAAAATTGTAAACAGAAATTCAGGAGATTAAAAATTGTATTGAAAGTGCGTGCAGCAGGAGCGACCAAAGTGAGGAGAGAGTGTCAGGATGAGAAGATTTGGCTGCCGCAAGAGAGCAAAGGTAGATGCCCTCAAAACAACAATATAACAAATGGATCCAATTGCTGCTAGATGACACAAAGACTAAGATTAACTGGAATAAGTAACAAAAATCAGAATATACCACAAATGGCGTATAAGAACCTATTTACAGAAATAATAGCAGAAAAATTCAAAATATAAGGAAGTAATTAGATACACATATAAAGGAAATATATAGAACTCCAAACATCCACAATCTAAAGAGAACCTCTCCATAACACAACATAATCCAAATCCAAGAAGTGCAACAAAAGGAGAAAAATCTTAAAAGTTACAGAGAAAAGCTACAAATATACTCATTGGAATTACAGCAGACTTCTCAGAGTAAAAGTTCAAGGCCAAAAGAGCTTAAAAAGAAAAAAAAAAAAGAACTTCCAACCCAGACTTACATATCCTGCAAAATTATCTTTCAAAATTGATGAGGAAATAAGGTGTTTCCATGACAAAGTGCACCTCAAAAACTTCATGACAACCAACCCAGCAGTGTGAAAAGTTCTCAAGCAAAACCCAGGAAAAGACAATGGAGCAAATAATTCCAAAAATCAAATAGCATGAATAGAGCACACTGTCTGAGAAGTAGAGCAGAAGAGGAAAAAAGGGAAGAGGCAACAGGAAAATATTGCAGTGACAGAAATACATAATACACTTTAGTAATAACTACCATGTGAATAATCTCCATTCTCCAATTAGAAAAAAAAAACACAAATTGGCAGAACAAATCAAGAAACATCAGCACGATATGCTGTATCAAGAAGCACACTTAATCCGAAAAGAAATTCATAGATTAAAAATCAAAGGATGGGCAGTGAAATTGATGACATTAAAAAAAAAAAGCTATGAACTAAGGAAAGCCCAGTCTCAGTGAATTCACTGCTAAATTCTACAAGAACTTCAAGGGAAAGTGTCAGTACTCCTCAAACTCTTTTATGAAATTGAAAGGGAAAGAGGATTTTGAGAAGCTACCGTTAGCCTGATACCTAATCCCAGAAAGAACTGAAATAAAAAAAGAAAAACACAGGCCAATCCTTTCAATGAACATGGACACAAAAGTCCTCAAGAAGATACTGACAAACAGAATGCAAATTTTAAACAAATTGCTAAAAAGACCATCTATCAGGACCAGAATTCATCATAAGGATATAACAATGAATCAATATGTACTTAGATCAATGTATATGTATTAGATCAATGAATCTAATATCACATAAGCAAGTGCAGTGACACAAACAACATGATCACCCTAAAAGACACAAAAAGCCTTTGACAAAAATCTATCATCTATTCATGATAAAAAAAAAAAGAAACCCTGGAAAAAATAAGTATAGAAAGACCTTCTTTCAATCTGATAAAAGCCATTTTTGACAAACCAGAAGCCAATATTGTATTAAATGGAGAGAAACTAAAAGCTTTCCCTCTAAAATCAGAAACAAGATAAGAATGCTTAGTATCCCCACTCCTGTTAAACCTCACTCTCGAAGCATTATCCATAGCAACTAGGCAAGAGAAAGAAATAAAGGGGATGTGCTTGGAAAGGAGGAAGTCAAATCATCGTTTTTTGCATATGATGCAATCTTCTACATAGATGATCTGAAACATTCCATCAAAAGAGTTCTGGAAGTAATAATAAATTCAGTAGTATAGCAGATCCAAAGTCAATGCACAAAGATTAATAGAGTTTCTGTACACAAATAATAAATTCACTGAGAAAATAATTAGAGAAACAGCATCATTTACAATAGCATCAAGAAAAATTAAAGACAGAAAGTAACCTAACCATGGGAGTGAAGAATCTCTACAACAAAAGCTGCAGTACTCTGAAAAAGGAGATTGAAGAGGACATCAGAAAAATGAAAGATATACCCTGATCCAGGTAGGAAGATCTAATATAGTCAAAATGGACATTGTTTCAAGGCTGATATACAGATCTGATGATATTCAAAATACCTATAACATTCCTCACAGAACTTGAAAACACAATTCTGCAATTCACATGGAGAGAAGAGACCTAGACTGGCAAAAGCAGTCCAGGGAAACAGAGAAAGGCAGGGCACATTTTAATCCCCCATTTCAAGATATATGACAAAGTTACAGTGATAAAATTATCGTGGTACTCAAAAAAAGGGCCTGTGGATCAGTAGGATAGAATAAAGGTTGAAGAAGCAACTCCTGGCCTATTCACCTACCTGATCTTTGGCAAAGAGGTCAAAACTTACAATGGAGAAGAGATGGCACCTTTAACAAATTGTGCTGCTATAATTGGCTATCTATATGTAGAAGAAGCTGGCTCTATATCTCTCACATGTACTAAACCAAAACCCAAACGGAGCAAAGGTATAAATATGAAAATGGAAAACCTGCCAGAAGACACAATAGGTAATTTTTTTTTTCACTTAGTAATGAACTCAGGACTTGCCCTTGCTAGGCAGGCACCTAAGTCAGTGAGCTATCACCCAGCATGGCAAAACCCTTAAAGACTTAGGTGCAGGCAAGTAGTTTCTGAACTGCAGCTGCACATAGATAACAGCAAGAGTCAACAAATGAAGACCTATCAAATGAAAAGGCTTTTTGCACAACAAAGGAAACAACAGATGAAGAGACAATCTACATAATGAGACAAAATTTGCCAACTGCTCCTCAGACAGAGGACTAGCATGTACAATAGAGAGAGAACTCAAAAGCTTAGATCCTCCAAATTAAAAGAATCAATCAAAAAATGGGCAACTGAAATGAATAAACTTTTCTCAGAAGAAATAGAAATTGTCAATAAAAACATAGAAAAATGTCAACATCTCTGTCCACTAGAGAAATGCAGATCAAAACAACACTGAGATTCCATCTTACCTCAGGAAGAAATCAAATAGTAACTAAGGCTTCATGGAAAAGGGAACCCTTGTCTGCAGTTGGCATGTAACCTAGCACAATTATTATGGAAGCCAATATGAAGATTCCTCAAAACACTAAAGCCAGAAATTTCATTTGAGCCAGTTATTCCCTTTCCATGTATGTTACAGGAGGAACAAAAAGTCTATACCATACTACAGTAACGTAGGCACACTCACATCTATGGGAGCACAATTCATTACAGCTAAGTTTTAACGTGACCTATGTGTCCACTGTCAATGAACAGATTAAGAAAATGTAGTATTTATGCACAATCAAGTGCTATTCTGCCATTAAGAAGATAAAGTGGCATCATTTCTAAGAAAATAGATGTGCCTTCAGATAATAATGGTGAGTGAAATAAGTCAGGTGCAGGATCTTAAATAACACATGGTTTCTCTCATATGAGAAACTCAAATGTAAATAAAGAGCAAAGTAAAAGGTTAAATATTAGGAAATAGAGAGAGAGAGATCTCCTGTAAATGGAAAAGGGACTGGGTGATGACGGGAGGAGGGTAAGAGAGGAGGAGAAAAGGATGGAAAAGAATTAACAATACTTGTACCACCCCCCCCCAAGGAGTGTGATCACTATACACTAAGAAAAATTTGAAAACTAAACAAACTAATAAATCTATCATAGCTACATCTTTTTTTTTTTTTAAATAAATCGATCCTACCAAGGACATCATTTGATCCCAAAATAAATTCTTTCCTAGGAGCAGCTTTAGGTCCAGCATGGACATATGAAGAACCAGTCTTCTTATTTTGATTTGAGACCCTCCAAATTAAAAGAATCAATCAAAAAAAAAAACTTGAAGAACAATCTTAGCTCCAAAGTTGAGGCTCCTGTTGGGACCACATCATACCTTCCTTTCTCCCTCTATCTAATCCTGTTTCATTCAGTCCATTACACATGGTGGTCAGGAAAGCGCTGCCTATTGAATATCATATACACATAAACTTCAGAATCTTATTCCTCATGAACCAAATCTAGATAACAGCCTAGAGTAAGAATCTGACCAACCTGCATCAAGATCCACACACATAGACATTGAAGCAATAACAAAAGCTTGGGAACAGTAGAAATAGTTATCAATATGACAATGGGTCAATACACTTGATACATACAACAGTCGAATATATTATTGAGCATCTACAAGGTGCTACTCTCTAAGTATGTATTAGTGGGCAAAAATAAATATTCATGTCTTGGTGGAATTTAGTTATAGTGAGAGAAGTAAAGATAGAGATGCATGATGATGAGGAAGATGATGATAAATAAATAGATTGACAGGTAAAAAGTTAGGTACAGGCAGAGTGGTCAATTGATAAGACAGAGAGAGAAAGACAGAGACAGACAGACACACAGACAGAGATAGAGAGACACAGAGAATAGTAAAACATTCTAAGTACTGGGAGAGGAAGATGGTGGAAGTTTAGTGTTAATTGATGCGGTCAGGATAGACATGAAGAAGTCAACATTTGAGCAAAACAACAAAAAATGAGAGAGGGGCCAAATGGCTACAAAGAAGAAAAGCAGTACACAGAGCCAGTGCAGACAATGCAAAGGAAGTGAGGAGTGCTCCAACTCAGAACCTTTGAGGGATAGTCAAATGACCAGAGTGGCTGGCATCAGGGAGAGCAAGAAACAAGAGCTGGGGGAGGAGAAAATCATGTAGAGACTTGGGTCTCTTCCTTGAAGAGCGGTGTAAGAGTTTTGTGCAAGTGTGTTATGATGCATCTTAGGTTTCAATAGAGATGAATCTACTGTTGTGTTATAAATACACTGTAAGAGACCATAGAAAGATGCATAATAGAAAGCTACAGCAACAATCTAGGAAAGAGGCCAAGGTGCTTTATAGAAGGCTTGCAGCACTGAAAAATAAGAGTGGTGATTAGCTATGGATGATAGGAGACTGGAGCTTATTGATTAGGTGGAGTAGGTAAAGAAAATGACTTCGGGAATGGCACCAAGGTGGTCAGGATGACAAACTGGAAGCCTAGAGTGTCTGTGACCTGCAGTGGCAATGGCTATATCAGACACTGGCTTCTCAGGAAAAAACAGAACACTTTACTTGAGGGATTCTGATTGAACTTTGTAAATCTGAGGCATGCATAATGTATGCAAGAAAATGTGTCTACTATGCAACGGGATATATGAGTCTGGGTTCAAGGAGAAGTCTGGGCTGGAGATATAAATTGAAACTTCATTAGTATGTAGATGGTACTGAAAGTCATCAGGCTGGATGAGCTCATCAGGATAATTAGTTCTGAGAGAGAAAAGAAAAAGGAATACAAGAGCTGAGCTCTGTGTGTGCACAACTGTCTTTTATCATAATTTTACTCTTATGGCCTAGATCGAGTAGGCATTTGACACGTGAATGAATCAATGAGTGAGTGAATATCAGGCTGCTGCGTAACTTTTAATCTGAAGAGAATGCTTTAATTGTTCTAATTTAATTAAATTTCACTTTGGGATTAATTAGAAGTAACTGGAACAGAAATACAAAGACTGAATAACACAAAAATAAGGACTGAAGAACACCATCAAATGTCACAAAGAAGTAAAAATAAGATAACTGGAAAAATGTTCCCTTGAATTAGATAATTGAAAATTTGCTGACAAAACAATCCCAGCAAGAGATATTTCCAGGGAAATAAATGGGAGAGCAAACCCTAATCGGAAGAGTCATGCCTGTGACTATGAAGAGAAAGCCAGCTCATGAGTAGGACGACAACGTGGACGTGCTGCTGGTGGGAAGGAAGCAGGAGACAGAAAGCGAAGACCAAGGACGTTTAGATGACAGGCTAACCGATGCAATTATTATTTGTTGAGACGAAAGGGAAAAGACTTCAGTGAGATTTGTTTTAGCTCAGAAAAGGAAATAATGAATAGTAAAAGTAGGTTCAAGCACATACACCATTTAGAAAGTTCATTCAGAACTGAGGTTTTATTTCTCTCCATGAAGCAGGAGATTGGTGACACCATCCAGAAGGGAAAAAACGGAATTTGGAAAGAACGGTGAATATTATAAGTGTACCGCAGAAGGACCTGTGGAGGAGCTCCCCTGGGGGCTAGGAGGCATTGTTGAAGGTTTATCTGTGATCAGAACAAGGCATTGAGATGTCATCAATTCAAATAACTTTGTGGTTTCCCTGAGAAATCCTCAGTAGCATGGATTTAGAGGCAGAGTGTTCCTCAGGGCTGGAGGCTCCACCAAGGACGGTGAAAGATCACAGGGCAGTCGGTGAACTGAGCAACCACTGGATTCACAACAAACAGTGTAAATATTTACTTATCAAAGAAAAATGTAGTATTATGGAATTAAACTTTGTAAAAAATTGAAGAATAAAACAACAGATAGGATTGAGCAAATTAAAGTTTAAGAAATTCTTATTGGAAAAGTGGTATTAGAGTTCAGATTTTTTAACCATGAAAAAGTTCCCAATAATGAGAGTATCTGAAGAGATTCTTTAGATCGTTCAGTTCTAACACCCACATTCACATGAGTAATGGCAGGACCAGAAGGATAGAGGAAGACAATAGTAGATGGATGAGTCAAGGATTGTGAATGTTCCAGTTCTTTGTGATGCCTGTACAGAGAGAAGTCCTCAGTGTTTAATATAATCAATCAGGAATGTGAGGCATACCACTCATAATCCAGCACTAGAGATCAGGAGGAATCTCATGTATACTTGTTCATTACTAACACATGCAGAGTTCCAAGATGCTTTCAGAGGCCTAATGATGTCTTCCCAAGACGTCAATTGAAATTTTTGTCAAAATATGTCTTGTGGTCCTGGGACAGGTTCAGCAAAGGTTGGAAAAAATAGGGGGAAGGAAACCAGGCTGAAAAGGAAACCTACTGTGTGTGAAACACAGTGATGAACACTTTCTTCTGTGAGGACGAGTATCATCACTACTTTAAAAATGAGAACCCAAAGCTTCTGGAATTTAAGCAGCACATAAAATTCAAATAGCTATTGATGAGACTGACCTTTAACCCAATGCCTCTTTACTCTGAAACCTAATCTTTTCCCACTGTATAAAATTCATGCAATTTAGGAAGAATTAGCTCCTCTCTCCCTGCATTCATGAACAGGCCCTGATGTGCATGAGGCAGCCCTTATAGTCTTTGCCCCAACCACTCAGGAATTGGCAAAAGATCCAACGTAGTATTTGGGATCCAAAGGATCAAAGGTGTTTGGATTCAACAGCAAGATTAAGTCTGTGCTCTCTCGGACACCATCAAGAAAGGCTGGAGCTTCAGGGCTGCTGGCACGCATCCTGGGACCCCCACAAGAGCCTGCTCTGAGCCTGCAGATAACACCAGCAAGTGGATCTGAGAAATGGAGAGGGGAAGGAAGTCTCGGCCTATATTTCTTGAATAGTCTAATCCTTTCTAAAGTTTACAACTTAGTATGGGAGCCAGTAAGTTCTCTGTCTTGCTTAAGGCAATTTTGGTCAGAGTTCCTCACTAATCTAGTGCTGAACTAGGAATTGTGATCATCTGCAGGTGAACCAAAGCCTTAAAGAAATGTGGGGAAAGTGAAGCTGCCTTGAGCACACACCTTGCCCTTTCAGCACCTGGTTTTTGATTTGCTGCCCACTCTGGCAATATCTAAAGATGGACTAGGTACTTGCTGTGATTTGAATCAACTTTGCTATCTCCAGAAATCCATCTTGAAGCTTAGGTGTCATTATGAGTTATAAAGAAGTGGGATCAGATGAAAACTTTAAGAACTAACTCGGGCTCTGCCCTCATGAATGGATTAATCTATTCCTGCAATTTGTGTATTAATGGATTAATGGATTATCTCAAGAGTGAGTCCACTACAAAGGCCAGTTTGGCTACACCTCATGAGCACTCTTTGGCCATGTGTTGCCCCGTGTCACCCCATGACTCTACCAAAAAGGCCATCGTCAGAGTGGCCCCTTAGCCTTGAACTGGAAGTACAGTCCAAAACCAACTTTCATTCTAACGACCCAGTCTGCAGTATTCCATCATCAGTAACAGAAAATGACCTAAGATAGTAAACCTACCCTTCCTGCTACATCTTCCTGCCTAGACACTTGAAACTCCTACAAATCAAACTGAAATGAGTTCAAAAGTCTCTCCTTGGCCCTCATCTAACTTCTTGCCATCTGATTCACTTTTCTCCGAAAAACTGAGTTTATCACACAGACACAGAGATGGCTGTTTAGAATGACAGTGATAAATACAGCTTGAAGTAGAACAAGATGCAAAATTCAGTCTTACTTGGTGTCCTGTTGCTTATCCATGCTTTATTTAATAGTTTGAAAGGGCAAGGAGGAGGCAAAAAAATGTAATGGGAATTTCTCCAGAAAAAATAATATTTATTGTCTTGAATAACACTTATTTTTTTAAAAAATCAACTAAAGAATGTTTTTATATAATCTAAATACTTTATCTATTGATAATGTCTGTAAATGTAGAAATGGAGCTATCCAAAATTTGAATTTTCAGGAAGAGATAAATCATAGCGCTGAGTCAGTATTTGTTTTTATCTTCCTTTTTGCTTTTTGGAGTGCTAGTGAGCAAATTCAGGCCTCATACATGCTAGGCAAGCATTCTACTACTGAGCTAGATAGCAGCCCTATTAGGAATTTTTGTTACCTGTCTGGCAATCAGAATGTATGAGTTACGCCCTGGCTCTTCATAGGCTGATTGGCACAGTCCTCCCAAATCCTCTTGGAGTATAATAGAAAAATGGAGTCTAAATTTCCTTGTGAGAACTATGAAAACAGAGATTACCTAGTGGGTCAAGAGCTTGTTAGCAGACAGGAGGTAGGGACGATCTCATCTTTAGGAGGTAGAAGCTAAGATACTTTAAGCTAAGATATCCCCAGCAGTCTTGGAGATAGAGATATAACTGGGGCTTATTGCAGTCTCTTGTGAGTAAGTTCATCTTGCTTTAAAAATTCCACCACTCCCACATTGAGCATCTTTTCTTAATACCTAGAACACAACCCTGAACTCCACACTGAAAGCACACCATCTACTCCATTCAAGTGCCCCCGGGAAGTATGAGAGAAACACTACAAAGGTGACAAGTTGACAAGAGACCTGAGGCACTGGCACTTAGTAATAAATATAGATGTAGCCAGTAAGACGGAGACGTGCTTATGTGACTGATGAGGTGCCTGGAGGGAACAGCAGGCCCAGCCTTCAAAGCCAGCGCTGCCCAGAGCCTCCTGAAGAACCAGAGATGGGCTGAGGCAGAGGCCCTGCTGACAAAGGCCCGTGTGCACTGCCGGCTGGGGCTGGGAGCTGGCTATTTTTATCATCTGTACCATTGACAGCTGACAGTTGCTGGTTACTGCGTGAGGTCCCTTACAGAATCCAGGCGAAGCATTTTCCCCAATTACTCTTCTGAAGCAAACATTCTCTTACACATGTGAGCCAGATAGAAATTTCATTGGAAGCTTATCCTTGGGGTGTGTATCTAGTGTATCTTACAGGTTTGGATCTGGGGTTAGAACTTTTATTTCAGTCCTTGCATCGGCCATTCCTGACTCATAAAAAAGCTCTGTTCAATTCTCTCTCTCTCTCTCCCTAGGCAGCAAGAGCATATGTTTCACTCCCAAAAAATTGACAGATCCAGAGAAAAGAAATATCATTCATATATATATATATATATATATATATATATATATATATATATATTCACAAACACACACACACACACACACACAGATATAAAAAGCAAAACTAGCCCAAGTTCAGTAAGTGTTATTAAAATGCGAGTAATGTACTTCCAAATTCTTGCCGAAAAAAACATGTTATGGGTATAGAAACTCAGTGGAAATTTGTTTAAATTCATAAACTATTTTTAAGCTTCCTGATTCTTGTTTTGAGATGAAATTCAAATGGCAGTCTCTACTTTGCCCATAGCAACTAGTCTTATTGTCACAGATAAAGTCTCACCTCTAATTTTATGTAAGATGCAAAAAATAAAATAAATAATAAATAAATATCAAGGTATCTTGTTCCTCAAAGCCCCATGTTACTTTTCTATTCTGGGCTTAGATACAACTAACATACTTCATGTACCAAAAATTCAGAACAGTAAATTTATAAGACTTCAGAGTAAGACTACTAGATGGAGATATAAAAGAGAAAAATATATAGGAAAATACAATCAGTATGTTATCACTGGGGCATCTCTAGATATTTCAGATAAATTTTTATCTACGCTTTGATTTTTCTGTTTTAATATATCTTCAAAAAATAAAAATCTTTAAAGTGTTTGTCCTTTTACTTTTCTTCGTATTCTTCCCAAACAATGTACTCTTAAGCTGTTAGTTAAGGCACAGCCAACAGCTTGATAGGGATGGGATGGGCACAAAGTCCAAAGCAGGGCATCAGAGCCTGCCCCAGGTGAGGAGAGCTCCATGGTGAGATGGGGGGATATTTCCATGAGGTGGGTTGGCACAAGAGTCCAGGGAGGTGAGCAAGGAATATCTGTGGAGGGCACTCTGGCACAAAGAATCAGAGATGAAGTGGAAAAAGGAATATGTCCATATTCGGATTCAGACCCGTGTGGGTCATGAAACCAAGTGGGGTTGACTGACACTCACACGAAAGGGTAGCCTGGCAGGAAGAGCTGAAGTCCTGCCAGAGGGGGAAGATGTATGTGCATGGGAGAAGACTGGCATAGTGTATCGAAGCTGGAGGGTAGGAAGGCCGCATGTAGGTGGGTAAGCAGGAGGTTGGCAGCCTAGAATTGGGTGTCAGATCCCGAAGACGCAGGTTGCTCTGTTTGTCCCTGTACACCACGTAATGCCTCAACAATGCTAATACTCCCGCACCTCATTTGTATCTTTCAAAAGAGAGAATATGAAAACGTGGATGAAAGCCAATAACAGAGATTTACAGAGAAGAAAATCTGCCCCGGCTTGTATTTCACATGATAAGTTTTTAAAAGTTGTTTGAAAAAAATAAAGTCTGTATTTTTCATCTAAGTTTGTCAGCCAAGAGCCTAGTGGCTCTTCTGCAGCCACTGGGCTTCAAGCAAGGATTCTTTCACTGTGTGTGACCAGGACTGTAAGCAAGTGCGGGGGCCTCACTCCTGCCTCAACAGAGGCAGAACAACAGTGCTCATGATGCCTAATTCTCCCTCAGGGGGTCCCGCTGAGGAGACTGGTCAGCAAGTTAGCAAACATAGCACAACCGTATTATCTACCTTGATTCTCATGTTCAAGATAGAACCCTGATGATCAGGCAAATACTCTTTCCCACCAGGAGCCAGTCAGTGCCTAAGCATCCTTTTCAACATGAGGCACCTCTTTTCCATGGCCAAAAGAAAATTATTACAAGAAAAAAAAGAAGACTTTACAAGAAAGACAGCGTGTCTGCCAACCCTGATATAAATATAATCAAGGTTCTCGTTTGACATGATCTATTTCTTATATTGGAGAAAAGAAATTCTAGCAAGGTATCAAAGTTTCTGCCAAGATCTGTGGGGAAGAGCAAGTTGGGGGCTGACAACGGTAAAAGATGTTAACATTCCAGAATTTGTAGGGAGCAACTCTTGTCAGATTGAACATCAGTTCCTCCCAATCTCAAGAAACCCTTCCAGTGCTCATTTAACTTCCATCAAGGAATATATCAGAATCACCTGAAAATGTTGGGTCACATCAGGCATGGTGGCTTTTTCTAAAAGGATTTGTTGGGCCAGGGAGATGGCTCAGTAGGATAAGCGCTTCCTTGGCAAGCACAAGGGCCTGAGTTCAACCCCTGGTTCCACCAAAAAAGAAAAAGGAAAAGAAAAAACAAAGCTGGCTAAATATTGGGGCCAGGGAGATAGCTCAGTGGAATAAGTGCTTTCTTGGCAAGTGCGAGGGCCTGAGTTCAATCCCTGATTTTGAAAAAAGAAAAAAAGATTTGTTGGCTAACTTCCAAGGAGTGAACTCCTTTTTGTGCAGTAGTTTTTTTCTGTGTCCTACACAGACATGCAAGAATGATGGAGGATAGGAGAGAGGAAGGTGTAAAACTGTGTGATAGCTTTCAATTTTTTATGCTAGAAGACAATACAATGTCTGCACATACAGGTCTGGTGTATTTCCCTTATAAGTATGGTCTCTAGCTGCATCCATTTGTTTCTAAAAGCCTCAATTTTATCTTTCTTTATAGCTGAGTAGTACACCAGTGTATAAAAATACCATATCTTTTTTTATCCATTCCTCACTTGATGGGCATTTTGATTGTTTCCAAGGTTTAATATATTGTGAAAGGGAAAGAAACTGTTCAAAACAAGGAACAATGGGAAAGCGGGAAAGGAGAAAAGAAAGAATATAGTTAAGATAATTGTACCACCAATTTCTATTGGTTTATTGAAAGGAACAGTTGATGCTTAATTTATTTTTACCAATTTTACATATTTGCATCTGGTAATATGAACAACTACTTTGCAGACAACAATATGTACTGTAACAACCAATGTTGAATTCCTTTTTAAAAAGTACATGATTATTCTCTTGGAGAATGTATATTAACAACATTAGAGCTCTGAGTGATGCTAACATTCATGGAGAATGTCCAGTGCCCTGGACATTTAAAATCATCATTTCATTTGGTACCCAAACAGAACTTTGAGGTAGGTAGGTTTTGCTTCCTTTTACAAGTAAATCACTACAGCTACCAAGAATCAGTAATTGCTCCAAGTGACACAGAGCTGGGATTCAAACTCAGCCTTCTCTGCTTGGAAGCCAGACTCCTGAACCTTATGGACAACTGCTCCTGTATACCATGAAAAATCAAGTAAGGAGGAAAAAATTTTCATAAAAGGTAAAAGCAGATCACATTTAGAATATTAAACCTCCACTGTCCACAAACAGCATACATCTCTGGCAGGTTTTTTCCCCCTTTGTTGCAAATTGGTTATTTGTTCATATAAACCTGTCAGTGAGGGTAGTGGGTGGGAATAGAAGCACTCTCTTCAATAAGGAAAATACTCTCCTCCGTGACTGGAAAGAGTGTGTGGCTGATGATATCAACCAAGAGGTGGGAGAAAGGAAACAACCTCCAGGAACCACCGAGAACCTCTAGGATCTTAGTCAGTGAAAAGAAGTACTCCATCAGCCTATATGGCCTTCCACTTCTTCCATTTACCTGAGTGTTTGGCTGATCTCTGAATTTCACAGAGCTGAGCCCTCCTCTGTTCAGCCATTTCCAAAATGTATGCACCTGGAAAATACAACGCTGAGTGAAATGAATCAGACACTCAACCTTTACTACTATATGACATCTGTCCTCTGACCAAAGAAAACAATGGAGGGTCAGAATGAGACAAGGTGATAGATCTCTTGCAGATGGGAAGGGGCCCAGTGGACCAAGGGCAAGGTGTGAGGAGGATGGGATGGGGAAAGAAGATGAATGTGGATATGCCAGAAAAAAGTAGTGCAAGGATTGCTACATACACTAATAACCTCAGTGAACACGGGCTCTGTATGCCACAGACATGAACTAAGATTAATAATAGTACCAACAAGAAGAAAGCAGGGGAAAGGGAAGTAAGGAGAAGAGAAAGAGGAGGAGGCAAGGAGATTTTAGGAAGAAACAAGCTGTGATGTGTACATGTACCAGCTCCCAAAGATGGCTATAAATTGCATATACTGCAAACATTTACTACTAATAGTAAAAAGAACACTGCAACCAGAGCTCCTGAGGACTACGATTCTGGTTAGCACTGGCTAAATAGTCAGAGGAATCAAACAGAAGGGAAAGAGGAAAAGGAAATTACAAGTTAAGAAGAACAAAGAAATAGCTGAGACTCTAAATAAAATTAAAGTTTCAATGAATGCAAGTCAAAGCATAGTCAGTTGTGTTGTATTCCCTAGGGATTGCTAAAAGAGAGCTCTCTGCACTGGAATATGTTGTGGCACACACTTAAGTGATGAGGTACAAAAACACAAGTATAGGAAAGAAGGGAGAGGAAAGACAGGAAGGGGCAACTGGCCCTTTAGAGGCGAAGATATCGTGCAGTCGTCTAAGAAGGATTCTGAACAGAGACAAGAGGCAGCAACGGAAAACACCAAGGGGAGCAAGTAGCAAGAAGGAAGAAGAGAAGGACAGGGCTCCGTGGCCACGTGCTAAGGGGGAGCTGGCCCTTTATAAATAATAATTCTTTTAGTCCTACAGTCACTCCACATTATAAGGTCAGAAGTGCTGTTAATTGAATTCACAGTTGAGAAATTAGAACACAAGGATTTGAACTCACTTGCCGTGTTGCCGGGTGAAAGATGGCAGAGATGGGAATCGCGTACTGGAAGGAGGGGCCGTAAGGCACTATTTTTCCTCTTTGTTGCCTTTCTGTTTTATTACATGTCAGAAACCAAGAAGCCACAATTATTTAATCCCAAGTCTTATACTTGGGATTTATTTTTGTTGTCTAAAACCATCCATCAAAGCAGAATGTTTCCCTTGTAAACTGACTTATGTCCTCCCTCAAAATTCATACACTGAATTCCTATCCCTAGTACCTCTCAGTGTATGAGCACATAGCATCTTTCCAGGGATAATTAAATTTTAAAATTAATTTTAATCCAGTATAACTGATGCTGTTTAGGAAGAGAAGATTAGGACACACATGTGAAGAGAAGTTCACATAGAGGGCTGGGGAGATGGCTCAGTGGAATAAGTGCTTCCCTGACAAGCACAAGGGCCTGAGTTCAATCCCCAGTTCCACCAAAAAGAAAAAATAATAATAAAAAAAAAATAAAAGAGAACTTCACATAGAGACACAGGGAGAGGATGGCCAGCTCCCTGTGTTCTCAGGAGAAAGAAGTAAAGAGGCCTCAGGAGAACACAACCTGCCAACATCTTGATCTCAGATTTCCTGGCTCTAGAATTACAAGAAAATGCATTTCTGTCCACTGCTCTGATGTTCCAAGAGGGTTCCAACTCTGAGGCCAGGGGTTGGCACATTCCATGGTCTATAAGAGCCAGGCCACTCAGCAAGAGGTGAGAGAGTGAAGCTTCCTCGGTGTTATAGCTGTTCCCGCAGCTCACCTCACCCACTGCCTGGGCTCCACCTCCTGGCGGATCAGCAAGGCTTTGGGTTCTCCTGGGAGCATGAACCCTAGTATGAACCTGGCTGCAGGGCTAAGAAGGCGTGCATTCCTCAGAATCATTCCAACCATCTCCCCATTCCCCCTGCCACCCTCATCTGTGAAAAAAGCCAGTCCCTAGTTCCAAAAAAGGGTGGTTTAGATCAGTCAGCCTATGATAATTTGTTACTGTAATCCTAGCAAGCTAAGACAGTGCCTAGCCTGCTAGACAACTAATGGGCTAGATGTATTCAGGATGATGGTTGGAAAAAGAATTTACAGTTTTTTACTTGTCAAGATGTAAAAGCACAGAGACAGGAGGGATAAATTGAATTGAGATATAATAAGAATGCTAAATATTATTTAAGAAATAGTAATGGAAGTTTGTTAAATTAAGTAAAAGATACATACCATAATCTACAAAACCTACCAAAAAGATTATATAAAAATGCACAATATAAAACCCAATAAATTTGATAAAATTTTTGCAAAAAAATACTTATCATGATGAAACACAAAAGGAAAGCAAGACAGAAGAAAAGGAAAATGGGATGAATAAAAAACAAACCACAGTGCTGTAGACCAAGCCATAAGGATGCTAGTAATTCTAATTACATCAAAATGGGCTATATATTTCAATTTACAAACAAAATCTTTAAGACTAGGTAAAAGAAAAAACACAACTGTGTTTTGTTTGCAAAATATCCTTTAATTAATTGAAAATTAAAGATGCTAAAAGAAGGAATAATATGAAACATTAAAACAGTAGCCAAAAGGCAATAGGCTGACTACGTTGATCATACATGATGTACTGTAAATCAGGAAGAAGGAGGGCTGTCTTAGGGATCAGAGAAGTGGGATGGGAAGTCAGAATCCTAAAACTGCATGCACAGAATATCATAGGCTCCACACACATGAATAAAGATTGAGGAAAATGAAAAATCAAAAGAATATTAGAAATGTAAATATACTTCTCCCCCAAACTCATAAAACAACACAGACAAAATACTAGTTACATCACAGGAGATTTCAAACATAGAAACATTCAAATTGACTTAACTGAAATGTGTGAAGCACTCTATCCACCAATAGCAGAACACATGTCCTTTCTAAGTACATAAAAAAAGTACAAAAAATGATAAATGAAAAAAGGCCAACAAGGAAGCTTCAACAAATTTCAAAGGATAAAGAATCATTCAGCCTATGGTTTATGACCAGAATTGAATTAAATTAAACCTAAAATTTAAAAGATAATAATTATGAAACCTCTAAATATTTAGAGATAAAATATTCTTAAGTGTAACAATTCATGAGTGAAAAAATTATGAGATAAATTTTAAAATGTCCTGAAGTAAATGATAATGAAAATGCAATGTGTCAAATTGGTAACAATGCAGTGTTTATTGGGAGATGTCTAGATTTAAATCATATCATCAAAATGAAACTGTTGTCAGGAAAAATAAGCAAGTTAACCCCAAAGAAAATAGAAAAAAAAAAGAGTATTCAGAGAAAAAAATTAATGAAGTAGAAAGCAGAATAGAAAATTTTTAAGATAGCTTTGAAAATCAATTTTTAATCCAAGCATTACTGTTGTCACTGGCCATTGGTTTGACCATTTTGGAAAATTTTTCGCATTATCCACAAGAGACAGCTAAGCTATGACTCAGCAGTTAAATCCCTAGATACATCCGTACAAAAGACTGCATAAGCTCATTCAAGCAGGGGCATGGAAGCTTCGCTAACTGGAGCAAAAGAAGAAACAACCCTGGTGTCCATCAACAAGGAGCGGATAGATATCACGTGGTCCATTCTGCGATGCAACGCCGCACAGCGAATAACCAGCCCAGCAGAGGAACCCCGCAATGAGTACCCGGGGGAGAACTCTCACAGACTTCACGAGGGGGCAGAGAAGCCCCTGACCCAGGACCACACGGTAGGGCTCCAGTTACACAATGGCCACAAATCATCACCTAACAGTGGTAGAAGTCGGAATAGTGCTTATTTCTCGCTAGGCAGTTGTACCCTGGGGAACAGCATGAGGGTATCATTGGGGTTCAGAATATGTTCCACATCTGAGAGGAGGGCTTGAAAATGTGTGTACGACAAATATAAGCAGAATGCACTGAAATATATCCGGAAGTATACTTACACCCTTTCTTGTGTTTATTTAATGTGTCTGTTTGGTGGTCTATAGTCTAAGTACTTTTTTAAACCAAAACTGCCTAAGACATTATTCATTGCTACAAATACACACGCTATCAACCTAAAAATATATATTGCTAGGAGGAATTAGCCAATCTGAAAAGCTTTGTACTCTAGAATTCCAGCTCTTTTATGTTTTGGAAAAAATAACACCATGGGGACAGCAGTTGCTGGAGCTTCAAGAACAGGGAGGAGCCAGGAATATGTAAAGCTCAAAGAATCTTTTATTTTCTTTTTTTGGATTAGGAATTGAACTCAGAGCTTCACACTGAGTTCAGAGAATCTTTAGGAGAATTAAACTATTCTGCATATACAATACATAAATGTAATTATGGACACTCAGTGCATGTTTGTCAAACTGTATCAAATTTATAATACAAAGATGAGCCATAACTTACGTTATAAATGTTAGCTAATAACAGTGCATCAGTATTGCTACATCAGTGTAACAGGTGAACTACACTAATACAAGATGTGACAAAGGTAAAAAATAATAGGGGAACCCTATCTTTAAGCCTATCAACTTTTCAGTAAACTTTAAACTGTTCTGAAAAAAATTTTTTCTGTCTTCTTTTTAACTGTCTAAAAGAACAAATTTTGGTAATAGTTACTAGTGGGTAATGGAGGAAACACTTCCTTCCATGCAGAGAGACGCTGATAATACCACTAGCTAACCCCATTCCCCTGGCTGACAGGATTGGGAAGACACACTGGGGGTCCCAGGGCGTTCTTTCCTCTCGTCCACCTCCTGGGATCTGCTCTGTTCCTCTATGAGCAGGCTGTGCTTCTGGCAGTAAAGCTACTTATGACCAGGTGGGAAACCTCTGTGGGTCTTGTGTTCACTGACAGGAAGGCACATTCCCCAATACCTCCTTTATCAATAAAAAAAGATATTCTGGCTTTCCATTCACCACACACTTAAAAAAATTAATTTTTTAGAATTGTGGATAGGAGTAAAGTAACTTTTTTTGAGGCCTTTTTGAAACCCAAACAATGGGGATTCAATGTCCATATAATCCTCTCATTGTTCTATTTATACTTTAATTCATGCTTTGCTCGTGAGATAAAAGCTTAGCTTCCAATGAAGTCATCCTATGAGTTTTCCAGGGATGGTGGAACCTCAAGGGAATATGTGTTCCTGTGCCATACGCTAGGCTCACTCAGAGACAGAGTCTGAGAAGCCTGGTGTGCAAGCATGTTGTTAGGCATGCTCTTCCAGTGAGCACCCAGCCAGCAGGGTAAGAACCAGAGAACAGGCTGGAGCAAAAGAAATGTCAGACTGCAATACAGCTGCATCAGTGACCCCAGCCTACTCCAGGAGGAGGCCTGGAATTGGTGAGAACGTTCTGGATAGTGTTAAATTGACAGATGGGCACTAAACATGACTACTCCAGCATCCTCGAGTCATCAAATAGGGTTAATCCTGGAAGTGTTGTGACCATGGACACTGTGGTTCTTACCGGCCAAGGGCAAGGCACTTAAGCTGAGAGCTGCTAGCTCCCAACCGTCCTATCAGATGGGGAAATTGAAGCTGCCCTCTGCAAGGGAAATCTGAACAGTGGATGGGGAAGGGCTTCCCTGCCAGCTCAGACTCTGGGTACAAGCTGCACCTAGAAGTCTCTGGAAATCTGTCAAGTTGTTTACAAGTACATAGCTTATCATCTTGGACTTAAAAAACAGAACTGTGATATAAGCTTAATTCAAATATATTAGCATTAAAATGTAAACATCAATTAGAGGTACAACAAAAATGTATTTTTAAGAACATTTGTATTCTTAAAAGATCTGCCTTTCTAAAAGGACTAAGCAAAATAGTATCTTGATAAACATCTCATTACTAGGTCAAAGGCATCTTGGATGAGATATTTTCATAGCATACAGCATCTCATATTGTATCATTTATGTTTTCTCTCATTATTACTTTGGTGCATTACGCTACAAGATGGCAAAAAGGATTACTGACTCAAACACTGTGCATCAGTGCATGAAAGCAGTGATGGAAATGACAACTGAATACAACAACTCCGAATAACACAGTAAACATGAGGAGGGAAAAGAATTCTAGTGCCATGGATGTTCTACAACAAGCGAGGAAGGAGCTGGGGAGATGGCTCAGTGGAATAAGCGCTTCCCTGGTAGGTGAAAAGGCCTGAGTTCAATCCCTGGTTTGGCAAAACAAAAAAAAAATATCAGAAGGTCTAAAACAAGTGAGGATTCTGAAGCAGCTCATAATGAAATACATGAACTGAGAGTAAAATAATGAATGAAAATGGCTGCCTTCCATTGATTACTTGCTTCTAGGACTTCTGGTATCCTGTCCGCTACAGTTCCTTGTCATCTACTGATACAAAACTACCAACGAATGTTGGGTCATTTGCACAGACAGACCTCTAACTCATAATCCAATTAAGATACCCTGGAACAAGCATAAGGTAAGGCTTTTCAGTAAGCAGTAATGGATGTAGGCACTAAAAGACCAAAACTACAAAGCCATCATTCAGTGTATTTCTCACAGGACAAGATTCCTAACTGCCAAATGTCTATAAAACAACAGCAGGGTTTCTTAAATTATATTCAAAAGGAATGCAGAACAGGCACAGATTGCTTTTGGCACAAGTCTTTTGTCAAGCAGAACTTTGAGCAGAGAAATGACTTTTGATGCAGAGGAATCAACGCTATCATCTGTGTGTCAAGATGGTTTGCTTCCGACATCCCGATGCACTAAGCAGGAGCCATGACTTGGCAAAAAGCAAACTATGTCAGTCTGCTTATATTTTTACTATTATTTTTCCTATTTATTATTAACATAGTAACAATTACTTCATGGCCTGCTTTTAGATTGGAAAATGTATATAGAGATCTTTAATGAGAAAGTACCAGTCCCCAGCACGGAAGAATAAATTTCTTGAATAACAGCCATCCCTAAATCCCAATTATTGTGCTGTTTTGTTAACAGAGAACAGTTGTTGATTGATCTTAAGCTAATGTTGAAGAAACTGTTGAAGACTGTGGAGTCATTTGGATTTCTTTACTGTGCATGTTTGAACATTCTGTGCAAAGAAATGAGCCGTAAGCATAAGACTTTGCTAATACCAAGAATTTTTAAAAGGAAAAAAAAAAAAGAATTTTTAAAAGTACTCACATGAGTTTCTGAAATAGAAGAAAAAAAGAAAATATTTCTTAATGATATGGGGATTGTAATAAAGATTATTTTTCATGATCTTTTTTTAACTCCAAAAACTTAAGATTTTTTTTTTTGCTTGAAACTTTTTTTATTGAAGAACAAATAGCAATGAGACAGTTTCAAGACAAATTGACAGGACAGATTCAATAAATTAATACATTGCAAACTGTTTTTGTATTGTACAAGGTGCATACATGATATTATACTCACAAACATTATTATAGAAGATGTCTCTAATCAGTGAATTAAGAGAGTTAGCTGTATACTAATCTTATTTTTTATAGCTGAATTATTATTTTTTATGATCTTAAGTGACTTAATTGGAAAAATCATCTCAGGTATCATAAGTAACCTGTATCACTTTAGAACCAAAGTATCACTATTTTAATGAGGATTTTTTAAAAGCCCATCCAATGAATGAAATAACTCAAGTGCTAAGAATTCAAGTATGTCCTGTATTTTATGCTTTCAATCATTACAGGAATACTCATGTGCCATGAAAAACACGTAAAGCCACATCTAAATATTTGAACAAAATAATTTTAACGTCCAGAACAGCATGCTGCCAGCAGGTTAATTAACAATCTATTTTCTCTCAAGTTACTTTTGACCCTTGCAACACTTTATTGTGTCCAGTTCATTTTTTTATTGTGTTCAGTTCTGAGCACTGACAGAACTGCCAAGTGCTGGCAACATAAACTCTGAATTAGGTATTTCTAATTAGAGTGAAATGAAAACCAAGAAAGGAACTTGGCATGAAATATGATTTACGGCCCAAGTAATCTGCCCTCAAGCTGGACTTACTGAAAGTTGAAGGTATCACCCCCACGCACTGATATAAGATTGTATCATCATTTATATTTTAAAAATATTTTAAGTTTTCATTATTTTTTACTTTAATGTTATTTAACTTCAAATATTGTAATTGACATAGGTTCCAAATTAGTGATGATATCTTAAAAATATACTTACCTGAAGCAGTGAGCCCACATCTGCTTTGATTTGGTTTGTGGTTACTGAATACTAATAAAAAGGGATGCCACTAAAGGTGGCTCTGAAATTACGATACAAAGCCATCTTCTGAAACACAAGAATTAAATGCAGATCAGGTTCCTTCCCTCCCATGCCATTTCTGTTGGCTGAAGTCCCAAGGATAGCCCTTGCACCAACTCGGTGCTACAAAACTAGTTCACTTAGGCCCCTCTGCATGCTCCTGACACCAGCTATTTATCTGATTTTATTATAGTGACCGGTGAGGTGAGAACATTTCTGAAATGCTTAGCCAAGCAGAGATCTTTGCAAAAATCAAATATGATCAAATTCCTGCTATCCAATTTGCAGCAGCTAACGCTCTCCTTTAAACTGTCTTTCATACTCCTAGGATAGTGATCAAAAATGTCTGCTTTCGAACATCCTGTCTCCTATCTGTACCAGCCACACTATTTTTTCTCTTCTGCAAACCTTGCTCCCCCGTGCAAGAGACCTTCCTTACGGTATTCAGTCTGCTTAGGACAATCTCATGCCCTCTGTCCCTTGACCCGGCTTAGTCCTTATCTCTCTATCATAAGAGATTTTTTTCGTGGAGAAAACATTCTTTGGTAAAAGCAACCTCTCTGGTATTAATTCTCACAGCCCCTACTTCTAGACTAACCATTATGAAGTCAGAGATGGTGGTTTGTGGTTGTGGTTGTTGTTGCCATTGTCATCATCATTGTTGCCCTTTCAAGGTTCTGACAGTACAGGAGCTCAATAAATATTTAACTAAATAGAAATAATTGCTGTATTTCAAGTGGAGTTAGCTCTTGAGTGGAAGAGATGCAATCAGATTTATTTGGGTTACTGTGTGCTCCACATTTGGCATAGAGTGAGAAGGAAGGAAAGGAGAAACCTGGGATGCTCCTACTATCCTACAGGCAAGAAATTATGATAGATTATCTAAAAGATGGTGTAGAGTCTAAAGTGCATGGACTTTGTTTAATTTCAGTACAGAAGAAGACAGTTCTTGATAATTGTGGGAGGCTGATTCCTAGGATTCTGAGTCATTTGCTCAGTAGAGGGTCAGTCTTTGAGACACAACACCCTGGAAGAGGGTCAATACAAAGCTATGCGTTTTTGGCAAGCGGACTGAAGGAAGACTGCTTGGAGTTTGTTTCAAGACTTATTGAAGTACCTGGAGAATCAGGGCTAGTATTGTGCAAGAGAGTTTTTGAGTCCCAGCATGACGTGGCTAAAAGTTCCTTGTGCAGTAACTTACGGTTGTTTTTAAACTCCTGCTGACTTGCAAAGCTACCAAGAGTCTCAGGAAATAATCCAAATCAAGCCTTGAGCTCAAGATGCCAGCATTTAATGCCTTACCTACTTTTGCATGGAAATTGGTAATTAGAAATGTATTAATCTTGCACCAATATATTCAAACTGCTGGCTACTGTTAGGGTCTGTTTTTACAATTCATTCCTCAATTTAAGACCAGAGATATTAAATGACTAAGAATTATTGAAACTGTACTATAATTCAGCTTTGAAAAAAAAATAGGTTTACAGCTGCAATTCTCTTAATTCATTGAACAGAGGCATCTGCTCTAATAGCACTTGTAGATAGAGTATCATGTATGCACCTTGTACAACAAAAGGCCACTACGAAAACAATGTGCAATGTATTAATTGTTGAATCTGTCCTACTAATTTGATATGAAACTGTGTCATTGCTATTTGTTCTTCAATAACATAAAATAAATGTAAAAAATAAAATAAAAGCCGGGCGTGGTGGTGCATGCCTGTAATCCCAGCACTAGGGAGGCTGAGGCAGGAGGATTGTTGTGAGTTCGAGACCAGCCTGAGCTACAAAGTGAGCTTAAGGCCAGCCTGAACTGCACAGTGAGACCCTGTCTCAAAAAAGACAAAAATAAATAAATAAATAAATAAATAAATAAATAAATAAAATAAAATAAAATAAAATAAATGACTAAGAATTTTTGGTCCTCCAATTCCCTTGATGTTGCAGTACTACTACTACTACTACTAATAATAATAATAAATAACAATAATAATAATAATGATAATAATAATGATATTTTTTTCTGAAAGAATAAACTAAGGTGATATTCTTTAGACAGCAGTCTAAGCCCACTGTGATCCAACTCATCTTTTTCTAATAGGCCCCGGGAGTTTTCCACTGGGTTTCTCCTTGTTTTCACTGTAGAAACAAAAATAAATAAATACTTATTTTTTATAAAAAGAGAGACCATAATAGTATATGATACTTTGTTGGTTCTACAAGAAGGTAGTTATGAGACATATATTCTGTACTCCTGCAGGAATTTGGAAATAAGGCTGCCAATTTAGACTGAAGCTAATTAAAACAAAATCCCTGATGAATGAGTTTATCTGTTAGAAAAAAATTAATCACCGAAATGAGCTGGAACTAATCTCAAGGATGAAATGTGTGACTGGATTAGCTTTCTAAGGGCAGTCACAGGTAAGTATCACAAATGGAGGGGTAGTTTAAGTAACAGAAACTTTTTGCTCTCAGTTCTAGGGTCTGAGATCAGCATGTCAAAGGGGTTAATTCTTTCTGAGGACTCCAGGGAGAATTTGTCCTCAGACTCTCCAGCTGTGGTGACCTGATGACCTTTATAGACTCATCATTGTAATCTCTGCCTTCACCTTCACATGCTGTTCTCCACATGTACCTGTCTCTGGGTCCAAACGTCCTATTTTGCATCAGTAAGGACACAGTAACGCTGCTTACAGGGATCATCCTGACTTGATTAGTGTCCAAAACCCTATCATTAAATAAGGTCACATTTGAACTAAGCAACTGCACTGAAGATAGCAATGTGGAATACTGGGGTCACACTCGGGATGCCTGTCATTCTGGTCTTCTAAGTGCACACTGCTTGTCATGTCATATCAATTACTGCCATACTGTCTCCCAAGCAAATGTTCATTTAAAAAAAGGAGGAGGTAATAAATGAAAACAAGAGACAAGAAAAAAAGTCACAGGACTGTCCTGCTATAGTCTGTATGTGGTTAGATTCCTAAATTTCTGTGTAAAAATATGTAATTGTTTATTCCTATTTTTTAAATATTTAAAAAAAATTTTTCTTCATATTCTGTAGAGACTTAAGTTTAACATATCAATACTTGGAAAATACCTGTTCCATGCTATGTCTAAAATGTTTGATATTCAGACAGATAGTGAGGTTAAGCTCAACTGCCTATGTTGTAGAGTAGTAACAATAAGCTTAACAACTTAAGTTTGCAGACTGAAAATTAGAGAAAGATAAGGGCTGCAAGAAAGGCCAACATTTTGGGCCTAGCCTTTCAAGGTCAGTGAGGACTCTGGACATAGGAGAACCTGTACTCTAACATCACGTAACTCAATTGTGTCCCAAATTTTCTGATCAAGGAGATTATGGAACCACAGAGGAAAGTGATTGATGATGTAGAGTGTGCCTAGGGAGAGTCACATGGAGAGAATACATTCTCTCAGGCTTTCACATAGAGAAATGGCCAAGCAATGTCTACGACTCATCCACATGGCTGACACTGACAAAGGATCTACAAACTGCGTTGCAGGATTTCAGAATAAATCCCAAGGAGATTTGACTGACCTTGTCACATACAAAAGTTACATTTGTTGTTATATAGGTCTTGCTTTATCTTGGTCTTAATTGTCCAGCAGAAAATGTATAAAAACAAAGCATAAAAAGTAAAGCCATATTAACATGCAGAACTGTAAAAGGTTCAAGTCAACAACTTCTGACATTGCCAATCATAGCAAAAGCCCACTGCTGTTATGGACTACTGGACTATATTGGAATATTTTGGCGAAATCACACACCTACAATATTTAAATGACAAAGGAATACTCTTCTCTGACAAAACTAAACAAAAAAAAGGGATACAAATGAAGGACCATTTTGTATCTGTATATACAAAAAAGGGTAGATATACAACTACATTCTCTTAATTCAATGAATAGAAAGATTTGTTCTAATAGTGTTTCTTGACAAGATATCATGTCTGCATCTTATACTATGAATAACCACTAAGAAGACTGTCTTCTTAATATAATAATATATGCAATATATTAATTATTAAAACTGTCCTACTAATTAGTTTTGAAAATGTCTCATTGCTATGTGTTTCTCCACAAAATTATTTAAAAAAAAAATAAGGCCACAGTCAGTGGGACAATAGGGATTAGGGCTTTAACATCATTTTAGGAGGATACAATTTAATCATTACTAGGTAGTAAAGTTGAAAAGCTAAGAAGAGAGACCAGTTGGGAGAAGACTATTGTGGTTGCAGCAGGATTTGTCCAGGAGGACCTGAGGTGGGCCAGCCAGGTGGGAAATACTCCTGAATGCAGCAGGAAAGGATCCTGGGTCAGTGGGTTACTTTGTAAGGTATAAACCATTTTTTTCTAATGTGATTTTAAGTAATACCTCAGTGAATAATCAATATAAAGGCTGATGATATAGTTCATTAGCAGAATGCTTCTCAAGCATGATAAGGCCCTGGATTTCTCCAGGACTACATAAAAGCAAGCAAACAACAACAACAAAAAAGCATAAAAGTAGATTCCAGTGGCACTTTAAGTAGAGGGCTCAGAACTTCACTCACTGAACCTCTCCCTCCCTCATCCAAGGCCTCCTTCTATCTTTATTCAATTAACCATGAATCCAAAGACCAACCACCGAAAAAAAAAAAACTCTCTCATACAAATGCTACTGGCCAGGCAGTCCCCCTCTCACTGAGCACAGTCATTCCTGAATCTCTGTGGACCACTGGTCCCAGCACTGAAACTCTCAGTTGCTCAAATCCCTTGAAAAAAAGCCACAGTATTTGCATATAACCTATGCACATCCTCCTGTATATTTTAACCTATTTCTGGATGAATTTCAATACCTAATATGATGCAAATGCTAGATAAATAGTTATTATATTGTCTAGGAGTGAATGATAAGAAGAAATCTGTACACACTCACAGATACAATTTAAAACATATTATTGATGTGAAGTTGATTGAACCTGTAGATGTGGTATTCATAGATTCAGAGGGCAGGTTGCAAATGTTCATCAAGAAGTCTTCTGCTTGTCACACTATGCTACCCTACCAATGGTCCCTGCAGAAAAAGATCATCTTGATAATACAATTCCAGAGTGCAACCTATGCAACACTTATATATTTTGTTACCTGTTAGAATGCTGTCATTCTTGTTTACACATTGGTTTCACATGATTTGTCTGTCTTGTATTGATGTCCTAAGAGGCCCGGTAACTCTTGATGCTGCAATAGAAAATAGAAGTTCGAGAACCCTGGCTTCAGTAGCTAGAGCGCCCCCAGGATGACCTTGGTCACATTGATCTCAACCAACTTCCACCACATCAAGCCTAAACAGCCTCCTGATAGCATTCCAGTGATCTTTTGTTTCAGATCAGTTTCTGAACCTCAGATCTACTGACATTTTGAGTCAGATACTTCTTCACTGGGGGCAGGAGTAAGGCACATTATAGGATGCTTAGCAACCTCTTTGACCCTACTGGCTAGATCAGGAGCACTGTCCAAGTCATGACAATGAAAATTGTCTCCAGACATCCAGACACTGCCAAATGTTCCCTGGAAAGATCACCCCCAGGTGAAAGTCACTCTGCTAAATGAGGACTCTAGAACCAGGGAAATTCTTCTTTATATTTGCTCCAAAGGAATTGTTAGTTTTGAAGGAGAATTGACTTATATATAGACTTATACTCTCTACGGACTACTTTATGGTTGGCTATTTTCCTACATAAATTTACTTTTAAGTCATGTTTCAGCTCACTTAGTAAATGATGGGAGATGTTATACTTATAAGGGCCAATCCTTGCCTGGCTATCAAACAAAACACTCATTAGTAAAGTATCCTTCTCCCTATGGTGGTCAGGGTAGGTTTCCTCAAGGATATCTGGGTAGGATTCCAAAGCATGAAGGGGAGTTTTCCTTGAGATAGAAAAGAGGACTTCAAGCAGAAAAGAAAACTAGGGTAAAATATGGGAGGCTGTGTTTGAGCACTTGGCAAGGCAGTGTAACTACTTATGCCAATTTCAAATAAATCAGTAAAGCAAAATTTTAAAAATATATAGAATTGTGTGCTGAGCATGACTCCAGCACCTTTCTATTGGAATAGAGCCAAGTTGTTACAAATACGAAGGCACCACTGACCACAATGGCCTTAGCTACACACTCATGGGCACAAGGTAAGACGCGCTCCAATGTCACTGTTGCTGTTGGCCCTTGGTCCTGGGAGGTGCCACCACTTGGAACTGGAGTGTCTCCCAAGGGCGAAAGAAAGGCTTGGTTCCCAGTATGGCATTGTCATGAAGCAATAAAACTTTTGAAAGATGGGGCCCAGTGAGACATTTGCAGGTTATTTGGATGGTAGGTCAAGGGGACAGTGAGCCTCAGCCTTTTCTACCTTCTGTCTTGCTTTCTGGACAAAGGTGAGTGGCTTTGATCTGTCAAGTACTCCCGGTCATGATATACCGTCACATTTATAAGAACTAACACTTGGCAGAATAGAAACAGAACACTAATTTTACCTATTAGTAAAAGTACTCTTTTATAGGTCCAAAAACAACAAGAACAATCAGTCATGGGCTGAAACCTCTGAAATCATGAGCCAAAGTGCTGTTTCTTTTCTTTTAAAGTTGATTTTCAAATTTAGTATTGTAAAGAAGATTGGCACACACAGTATGGAACTTCTTTCATGTCAGAATATTTATGATTTTAAAAATTGCAGTATAGTGATATTCTTTTTCCTTTTTACATCATGAGTATATGATGTAAATTTCAATGGATGTAACTCAATGAGTTTGAGATAAGTATAAGCCATTGAAACCATAAGAACCAACATCAAGACTATAGACATAATCATTGCTTGGAGGAGTCAGAAAATGTTCACTTAACATAAGATCTATCCCCCACCGAGCCAATTTTACAGTGAAGAGTATTGTTGACCGGCAGCATACTAGATCTTTAGAACTTGCTTATCTCACATGAAGGAAGCTCTGCATCCTTCAATTGTCACCCCTCCATTGTCCTCTTTGTCCTGCCCCTGCTAACCTCAGTTCTACTCTGTTTCTAGCTGTACATTTTACATTTCCTAGGCAAGTGAGAGGAATCAGAACTTGTATTTCTGCATCCTTCCTATTTCACTTAGCATAATGTCCCCTAGATTATTCTTTCTAATGGCAGGATTTCCTGTCTTTTTAAGACACAACAATATCCCACTATATGTATACCATGCACTTCATTTAGCCATTCATTCATAGATGGCTATTTAGTTGCTTCCATACCTTATTATGAACGGTTCTGAGAATACAGTTATCTCTTCAAGATTCCAACTTCAATACCTTTAGGCATATGTCCAACAGTGAGATTTCTGGGTTATTTAGTAGTATTATTTTTAAATTTTTGAGATCCCTCCATATTATTTTAAGTCTTTACAAACTTATATTTCCAATGAGAGGGACCGGTTTCCTTCTTTATATGTTCCACCCACACTTTTTTTTAAAAAATCCATCTTAATAGATGGGAAGCGGCATGTCATAATGGCTTTGACTTATGTTCCCCTGATTATTAGTGCTATTGTGCATCTTTTCATATACTGCTCACCACTTGCACCTATTCAGATGCTTTACATATTTTCAATCAGGTTATTTGTCTTTATGCTACGCATGGTAACACTTCTTTATATATCTTGGATATTAACATCTTAGGAAATACTTCTAACAGCTTTACTGACGCTGATTTTAAGGTCTTTAATGTAATAGGCTATATTGCTTATTAAAAGTTCTTAAAGCATTTATAGCAATGCTCATATGAAGGAAAGAATCTAACTTTAAAATAGAAATAAAGAAACAAATGAGTTTTCTCCCTAAATTGTAATTATATATTGAAGAAATGGCAAATTTCTGCATTAATGTACACTTGGGGAGCTGGCACTCAAAATAGGATTTCATACGCTAACTACATATGAAATACGTACGTCAATAAATACTGCAAGCACTGTATTATTGGTGTTTATTTTCCAAATTTTCGCTCCAGATAACAGGTAAAAAAAATTACAATAATAATCTGACCTGGGATTCAGAGCTCTCTTCTCACTCCATTTGGTGGCTTTTTGCTACTGGTCAGTACCAAGGCAAAAACTAACTCCCTAAACTTGGTACCACACCAGAAACCTGTGTTCAAATCCTCATGGGAGATGACAAGCAAAAGTGACTGAGGGAACTTCAGCGTTTGAACACATCATGATTTACGAACTTCATACATTCACTTCTGAATTTTGCTCCAAATTTTTCCAGAAGAAGAAATAGTACAGACACCATAATTCTATACTGAAAAGGAATGAGATTCCTTAGTGATGTTGCTATTATATATGAACTTTAGAGTCTCTATGTATTTTGTAAACTAAACAATGTTTAATTTAGTTGAAATTAAAGAGAAAATATTAGGCTCAAGTTTAGTAATTTAATGAAAACCATAGAGGAAAAAAAATGTTATCAACCCCAAATCTTTTGAGAATAGACTGAGCCAGTCATGTGTTTCTCTTGGACAGATTAAACAAGAAAGAGATTAAAGAGCTGCCAAAGTGAACTCAGAATCTAAAAGCTAACCATGACCTGAGGCAGCAGTGTGACCCTATCCCAACTCTGAGATGTGGGGTCTTGTACACGCTGAAACATGGAATTATATTTTATTGTCTAGCTTCAAACCACCAGTTAATTCATATTAAATGTTAAAAATAAAAATTAGATTGTTTCATTCATGGAAAACAAAAATAATTAGCTCTATGAATTTTTCACAATTGCCAGAGGCAGATACATTGTTCTAAGCTTGGATCCTCTGCGCATTTGCAGCTGATCATGTTGTCACCCAGTGTTTCCTCCTCTCCACCCTTCAGAAGCTTCCCCAAGCTTCTTCCGACACTCAGTACCAACAGATTGTTTCAGTTCCAAATTCAGAGCACAATAAATTGTACTTTGAACCCCACTGTGCATTCACATGCTCTGTTCAGTGTGCATGCATCTCTCTTCTACTAAAAAGTTAATCAATCTAGATGTTCAGAGTATAGCAGTGTTCTCATTAACATAACATTGATATTCTCTCAAACTATATCATTAAAATTAATTCTAAAGGGTCAAGTATATAGCTCAGGGGCATAAGCACCTGCCTGGCAAGTACAAGGTCCTGAGTTCAGTCCCCAGTACAATCAATCAATCAATCAATAAATAAATAAATGTAATTCTAAACTGTATTGGTCCTTATTCTTCCGTAAATATCAAAACCAATCAAAGCCCTGCGCATATAGTTCAGTGGCATAATAAATAAGCGCCTGCCTGGCAAATATGAGAATCTGAGTACAATCCCTGGTACTCCAAATAAATAAATGTAATTCTAAAATGTGTTGGTCCTTGTTCTTCCTTAAGTAACAAAACCTATCAAAGCCCTGTGTTCGATCTTTCTGGCACGCTTAAAAAGAGAGTTCCAACTCAGGCTTCCCATTTTTGAGCTGTGGAGCTGTCCGGTGCTGAAATCCTGAACACCATCGCCCAAGACTTTATTCGCTTTTAAATATAAACCGAAAGTTCATTAATTTGATCTTTCACTCTCATCCAGCGTTATATCCTAATAGCTTTTTCTATGTTATCTCTCTCCTGGCTATGCTTGTTTATTGATCTGGCCTACAGTAATGTTTCTATGGGAAAAAAATCAAACCAGACAAATTTGCCCTTTTGAAGTGTGTGTGTGTGTGTGTGTACGTGCGTGCGCGTGCGTGCTATTTTGCATGCTGCCCATACACCTAGGCTTAGGGTTTTCAAACTATGTAAAAATAAGAAAGTACAGACTACTTAGGTGCATGTGCATTCAGATGATCTTTTAACTATTTTAAGTGGAGAAGACAATTAATAATAAAGGGGAAAACTTGCTTTTTGTCCAGCTACTTAATAGGTTTGAGATCCTGGGAAGTTATTAGCCTCAGTATGTAATTTTCTCAATTTATACAAAAAATAAGTAGATTTGTGATTATCTTTGAAGTTCTTTCCTTTCTTGATCTTTCTTCAGCAGCCTTCTGTCAATAGGAAAAACACCGATGGATGATTGAGACAAATGTCTGAGACTAATTTCAATCTCTGCAGAATCAGTATCTTATCTAACACAGAAAACACATTAAGAATTTTATTTCTCTCTTAGATTCTTACTTCAACCAGTGACATCTGTCAACTACACTTTATGAAAAGCAACTCCACAAATCCTAGTAATCAGAGAGATAAGATTTCTTTTTATGTGTGTAGTGCTGAAGATCAAATTCAAGGCCTCATATGTTA
Organism: Ctenomys sociabilis; assembly: GCA_004027165.1. Classification (NCBI taxonomy): domain Eukaryota; kingdom Metazoa; phylum Chordata; class Mammalia; order Rodentia; family Ctenomyidae; genus Ctenomys; species Ctenomys sociabilis. Next base: position 136,697 of record PVKA01001531.1, read on the forward strand.
TTCAAGGGCTCTACCATTGAAATACAGGATATTTTTTATAAAGAAAAAACATGGATCACATACACAATTAACCACTCATTTCTACTCTTCCACATATGAGTGAAGAGAAATGCCACTGGACAATTATTCCAAGTCATTCCACCAAGCATAAAAGGCATGAAATGTCTTTCAGGTAATTTTCATTTATATTCAGCTTTCTTCTTTAAAATGTAACACATCATCTCTTCTTATTTTGCTGTTCTCTTAACATTTCTTTTAATGAAGAAACTCAAATCTCCTCTTCCATTAATAGATATTTCTGCATTTGGATATCTGTCTGTTCCTTTCTCTGCCCTCAAATAGAATCTTTTATGTAAAAGTGGGTCACAGAACACTGTTAATGTCAAGTCATTCAAGAGCCATTAATCCGCCTTCCAGGATTTAGGAAGCAATTCCTGACATTACAGGAAGCAATTTCAGGTAGGAAACACTTGTATTTCTAGTATGCTTCCCTAAGGAAATATCTTTGTTAGAAGAAAATGTGAAATTTAAAACATTGTGCTTGTTTTCAAGAGCTTAAAAATCCAGAACTCTTAGACTCCAAAAATAAAACAAATGTAAAATTTTATTATAGTACTCATTTCCCATTTAACAATTTTGCAAAATGCCTTCTCAAATTATCTCAGGTCCAGGGCAAGGTGAAGAAGCACAACACTCTGACTTGCGAGTCAGAAAATCTGGATTTAATCAATGATCAACAGTCTATGATAAGTTACACACCACTTAGTGGCTGAATTTTTCTCTTTGCAAAATGTAAGATATAAGTTAGAAGGTTGTTTAGGTATCTTTCTACAGTTCAATCCATTCAGTTCATATACATTTGCTGAATTCTGAACTTGTGTCAGGGGCTGAAAATATGAGAGGGCACAGCTACGTCCACCTAAGAATCCACTAGGGTGACCAACAGGTGAATCAATAGGAACACACTCTGGAGTATGGCTCTACCTGCCAAGGATTTCCATCATACATAACTCCCACCTTATTTCTCACCTTCTTGCTGCATACACATATGCATCTCCAACCACATGCATGTATATATACTCAAGCATTCCCCCACCATAAAAAAGATAGCTATTAACACAAACCAATGGATCAACATCTGCTATATTTTAATGCCACTTAATTATCTGGTTGAATGGCTGAAGTGTCTGAATTCTTCGATATGACCTAATTCCTAGATTGTGGACATGTGTCAGGAAATTCTCCAGTATGACCACAGAAAAGATGTAGAGCCTACCTTACTTGGTTTAAAATCAAACCATAAGGTTGAATTGCTTTGCTTTAAAATGCCATCTCCTTTAAAGTATGTACTATACCTCTCCTGATCACTATATAGTGATTTGCACTAAAATTAACTAATTCTATTTTTTTTTTAGCAAACTGAGAGTACAGTGCAGCCTCAGTTATTCAGTTATTCAAACCTTTTTGCCAACATGGGGAGCTGTGAATGTTCATCCACCGCATGATCTAGGAAGATGCTGAACAGACTGGCTGCACTGGGGCAGGACCCAGGGAGAAAGACGGCTGTGGCAGGTGGTCCTAAGAGAGCATCAGAGACATCCACAGGAAAACACATAGATGACACTTAAAGATCCAGCCCTGGGCTGGGGAGATAGCTCCGCAGCCTCAGCACCTGCCTGGCCAGCGGAAGGCCTTGACTTCAATCCCTTGTGCTACATGCCCTGCCCTGAATCTAGGAGTGGTGGTGCATGACTGTAATCCCAGAGCTTGGGAAGCTGAAACAAAAGGATCACTGTGAGTCTGAACTTCATAGCGAGACCCTGTACCAAATAAATAAATGAATAAATAAATCAATAATTTTTTGGTTAAAAAAATCCAGCCCTGATGAAACATTATCAGAAGGAAAGAAGCCATGAGACTATGTCAAGGGCCAAAAATGAGAAACTCTAAAATAGAATAACCAGGTTCAACTTGACTGTCATGTTGTAAAAATTTAATACTAGAATTTAAGGATATAGGCAATCCCATAAAAAGCCATAAAGATAACCAAATTCATGAAGAACTGTGGCATAGAACAAGCAAGTTAAAAGTAGGAGAGGAAGGATAAATTGGTTGAAAATGTATAAGGATAACTCAAAGCTGAATTAGAAAAATATTTTAATGGACTTTTAGCTGTTCCAAAGGACAGAAAGGAAGAGATATGTCAGCAAAGTCTTACATTCGGCAGTTTGTAGATCTAGTGCCAAAATCATATCACCTCCAACTTCCAAACAATGAGAAGCACCAATTGTCCCCATTTCTCTCTGCTCTCATTTATTCCCAGGGCTAGATCTCCATGCTCCACGCATGTCTCCAGAGACAACAATCAGGATGGGGACATTGATTTTAGAAACTAGGAAAGAAACTAAATTACAAAAGTAGCATTCTTGCTCTTAGCTTATTGGCAAACATTTGAGAAGTTGCTGAGCCCAACCTCTCCCCTTGCTGGGACTCTTGCTCTTTTCTCTTAGCTGGGCCCCTTTCCACTAGCAGCACAATTATGAGCCACAGTTACTTCTGCTGCTTTGCCCATCTCCACTTCTAAACAAAATGTTCCAGGAGGGACATCGCACAGTCTACTCTGGTCAGTCCTCTGTGCCTATCAGAATCTTATCCTTAATAAATAATGTTATGGATTAGGTCTAGAATGGCCCCAAATGATTCATGTGGTCAGAAGTGGTTGGATCCCATGGGTGCTATACTCACCAGTGAAATTATTCATTGAGGGGCTCACAGCTAAGTGTATTGTGAGAATGCAGGACATGGTTGGCAGGGCTGCACTATGGGCAGCATCCTTCCATCTCCCTTCCCAGCTCCTCCTTTCGTTCTCTCTGGTTTCCCACTGCCAAAGGGTGAGTAGCTTTCCTCCACCAGACTCTTCCACCATGATGTTTCGCTTTGGACTGGATCCAGCAGACTCAAGACTAAATCTCCTAACCCAAGAGTCAAACTCAGTCCCTCCTTCTCTAAGTTGTGAATGTCAGGTTTTGTTTCACAGCAGGGCAAAAGCTAACTCATGCATGTTTATTAAGTAAATGAATAAAAGAACAACAGCCTAACTCTTCTTGTGTATCATCCACCTGGAGTTGATCTACAGTGAGCAACCAACCAAATCTCTTCAAACACAAGTTTTTTCTGGAAGGCAGTTTGTCTAGAGACAAGCTCCACACAGAGGAATTTTCTTAATAAAAGCTCTTGTAGCTAGAAACACATGTCCATTTGTGGTACCTTTCCCTCTGAGGGTTTTTTTTTTTTTCAGATTTTTTTTTCCTTCACTAGAAGATAATTGCTTTTTGTTTTCCTGCCCTTCAAAAGCCTAAAGCTTCTAGATTTGCTCTCTGTGTGCACTCTTTTCTCTTTTAAAATGTAACTTTCTACATTTTGATGTAGAAAATATAAGGAAGCACATGTCTGAAAAGATCATGAGAGAGAACTTGTGTCTGGATTTTAACTGACACTCATTAGTGTTCCTTAACACCAAAGAGATCCAAAATGAAATGCTGAGGAACAGGCTAGCAAAAATGGGTTATAAGGGGAATATACACATGCTTTTTCTGCTCTGTGACAGAAACAGATATGACTGTCTTCTAATGTAATTCAGAAATATCTCAATAAGATATTTTTACTTTTTTACATATTCTGCAGTACACAGTTTTAAATCCTCTGTTGCCTTGGAAAACTCATCACTCAGAATAAGGGAATCACAGTGGTGCAGAGAGTGAATGGATCCCCTCACTCCAATGACCCCCTTCCTCTCCCATCAGCACTGATGCCCACACTACAGTGGGACCTGCAGAAAGGAAGAAAGTAGAGCTCTTTCGATATAAAATATGGTAGCCTTGGTGAGGTGAAAGCAGAATCCCCATCACTCTAATTTTGTGCTCATGGGAGAAGAGCAAGCAGGTTTCCAGGCATTACACAATAGAAGCTGGCATTGATCACAATTTCCTGTCAAATGCTATAAGCTGTGCAATAATGAATCTTCTCTCGTTTTGGATCTCTCTCCATATGTCTGCCCTGTTGGACACAGCATCTTCTGTAACTCTCACCAGGGGATCCGAAGAACCATTTGTGTCCCCATAGTAAAGTGGACATCCATGGAGGGGACATGATGATTGAAATCTTATCTCTGGCCCATTCAGCTCCCAAGTGCGTAATCATGGGAAAGATGAGCATTCTTTGCAGATGCCAGAGACTACACATCTGATTCCTTCACTTGTAAAATGAGACCTTTTGCTAGAAAGAGCCAAAGAGAAGCACTTGACACCATCACTCTCCATCTCTCTAAAGATTATAAACAAACAATAACACTATTTCCAGAGTGGAATAGCAGATGAGTGCCATTATTGACAATATAATGGCTGCAGCTATAGTGAAATTCCTTGTGTTCCCCACTCAGTTATGCAGTCCTACTACTTAAATAAATAGATTGTAGCCAACAACCATAGCTACTGCAAACTTAATAAGGATCAGCCTAATTTTAACATTTGTGCTGGAGTTTCTATACCCCTCCAAAAAGTAGGATCAGGAAACGTTCACACTCACCCAGGATGGACAGACATACATTTACAATCTTAGTCCAGGACTTATCATACTCCTGTTTCCTTTATCATACTGTCTGAGGTGACTTCGTTGTCCACATATTTCATAGAGCAGCACACTAGCCAGTTATGATGATTAAATCACACTAATTGGGCCGATAGGCAAGAAGTGGAAGGTATTTTGGATGTTCTGACAGGACACACACACTCGAGAGAATGGGAAATAAACTCTATAAAGGTCAAAGGACCTGCCACACTTGTGAAGATTAGGAGGCATGCTCAGACCTCTGCTCCTTCAAGATAGAGAAAAACAAAACAAAGCAAAACAAAACAGTACTAGTAAGAAAGAAGCACTGCCCTTACTGAACCCCTTCAGATCTTGAGGTAGCAGCAGTATGACGAAGTTGAGAAATGCACTCCTCATTCATTGGTTAGCAAATTCCAAAGTCTGATAGCTCTGATAGAGCCAAGGATAAGAGGGACCTCTACAATAGAACCAGCTATTCACAAGGTGCCAGTGGTCTCTGTGGTAAAGAGACCATACTGAAGATCTGGCCAACTCACATAGGAGAATGTCAGGAAAGCCTCAAGATCCCAGAGAGAAACTGTCGAAGGCAAGCTCTTGCTGACTGGAACTCACAGAGGCTGAGCTCTGACTTTAAATCATGAAGTGTCCATGTGGCCAGAGCTCCCTGGTGCTGTCAGGCCAAGCACGTCATGAATCCACTACACACCACAGCAATGCTTTGTATGAAAGAGATGACAATTTGGGGATTGGACACAATCAGAACTATCAGACACAGTGAGCTGCACAACCAAGTGTCTGTGTTCCCTCATTACCCAGCCTGTTCTCCCAATATTTCTCCACCTCATTTCACACCTACGGCCTAATGTTGGAGTTCTGTACAATCTATTGCCAAAGGTGGAAAAGTCATGTGGTTGGTTTACAAAGCATCAGAGCAATATATTGGTATGACTGGTAAAAAAAAAAAAAAAAAGAAAAGAAAAGAAAGAAAGATTGCTACACTACGATTTCATTCAAACATAGGACTGAGAGCCAGCGGTGAGAGGAGCACTCCTAGGGAGCACAGCTTTGGGAGATGCCTCTGGCCATCTACTTGGCCAGAATGGATATACTAGGATCGCTTCCCACCAGTGAAATGTTTAGCTCATTTGTCAGAGGTTAATAATGGGTACAATTGCAAGATCAGAGGAAAATAGGTCTGAAGCAGACGTGGACAGAATTGAGTGGGGGCAAAATGAAGCTCTCTATGTACTGCACGCCAATCAGAATGAAGTCACTGCGTGAGGGGCACAGAATGACCACGTGGACAGGATGATTCACTGAGTAAGTGTAAGACTTAGTCACTGGCTATTCAACACAGCTGGAGGAAGTAGAGTGTGGCATCAATGTTACAGATAGAGGTCATGCATGGACCCAAAACCCTGGGTCCCCGTTTCCAGAACAGATATAGCTACTGCCACTGTTGCATTCCAGCCTGAAGAAGCACAAGGCAACCCAAATACTGCACCAGGATATCTGATAACCCGAATGAATACCATAGAACGTCATCTGACATCAAGGGATCCACTTTTCAGCAAAGCACATGCAACAATAGCCACCGATTACGGTATTCAGGGATCCTACAGTGTCAACTGGAAGGACATCGAGCTATTAGCCTGATAGTATGATGGAAGACTCACTTCAAGGTACAGCTGAGGTGTTAGCCTGGAGATAATGTCCTGCAATCCTGACAGTACGGGGCTGGCAGCAGAGGGGTGGAAGTAGAAGTGGCAGCTCTCCCTCCCACTGGCGTGCTACCCTCCTTGGAGGACCTGCCCTTCTTTGTCTCTGTGAACCTAGGTCCTGAGGGTCTGGAGGAGCTGATCAACCTGCTGAGGGCAGGTATTAATCTGTCTACACACAAAGTTTTGCCTGCTGCCTGGCCATGTTAGGATTTTCTTTCTGTTCAGCAAAGAGGTTTTGATATAGCAGGTTGAGTGAGCAGTGGCAAGATTACAGGGGAAAAGAAGAACATATTTGAACTCAGGCATTCACTAAGGAATGTCTTAGTTTTCTTCTGCCCAGTATCAACTGTAAAAAAAAAAAAAAAAGACAAAGACAACCGAGTGCTCACCATATTCTCACCAGCAATGGCAATGAGAGGCTAGGACCTATCAGGATTAACATCTGGATCCTCCAACCAAGCAAGCGTCTACATCAGCACAAGAGGTACCACTGTGAGGAGAATCCGGAATGAGCGGTAGACAAAGGAAGTAGTTTCTATAAATCATCCTACTGGTATGGGATGAATTTTGTGCCCTCCAAATTCATATGCCAAATCCTAATCCTAGTACCTCAGACTATGCCCTAATCCTAGTACCTCAGACCATGCGCTAATCCTACTACCTCAGGCCATGTTCTAATCCTAGTACCTCAGGCCATACCCTAGTCCTAGTACCTCAGACCATGCCTTCATTACAGCATGCAACATTTAACATGTAACCTTGTACATGCAGAATGGCTGCTTAGGGTTATGGTGGACTCTGTGACTGTGGAACAAACTGGGGAGACTCTCAGGCAGTATGCTCTTACATGAGCATAACCTGAGCTGTGTGCTTCTCTCTCTCTCTCTCTCTCTCTCTCTCTCTCTCTCTCTCTCTCTCTCTCTGTCCCTCCATCTGTCTCTCTCCCTCAATCTGTCTCTCTGCCTGTCTCTCCCTCCAACTGTCTCTTTCTCCCTCCACTTGTTTCTGTCTCTTCTCTTCTCTGTGCCTCTGTCTCTGTCCCTGTCTCTCTTTGTCTCTGTTCCTGTCTTTCTCTCTCTAGCTCTATCCCTCTATCCCTGTCTTTCTGTCTCTGTCTCCCTTCCTGTTTCTCTCCTTCCCTCTGTTTCTGTTTCTTTCTCCTTCCAGCTGTCTCTCTCTGTCTGTCTCT